>CAUYSK010075615.1:0-113241 GCA_963575035.1 Avahi laniger
AAAAGAAATTAAACTAGTAAATACAAAAGCTATTAAAATATAAAAGATACAATAAATTTATTTTTGAATCAGCTTTTATTTCTTAGGGGATCTTATAAAAAAATTCTTTGCCTAAGCCAATGTCTGAAAGGGTCTTCCCAACATCTTCTTCTAGAATTCTTATGGTTTCATGCCTTAGATTTAAGTCTGTTATCTATCTTGAGTTGATTTTTGTAAGAGGTGAGAGGTGGGGATCCAGTTTCAGTCTTCCACATGTAGCTATCCAGTTTTCCCAGCACCATTTATGGAAAATAGATTCTTTTCCCCAGGGTATATTCTTGTCTGCTTTGTCAAAGATTAGATTACATATGTGGATTGTTTCATCTCTGGATTCTCAGTCCTGTTCCAAAGGTCTATATCTCTGTTCTTGTGCCAGTACCATGCTGTTTTAGTTACTATAGCCTTGTAGTACAACTTGAAGTCTGGTAGACTGATATCTCCAAATTTGTTCTTTTTACTTAAGATTGCTTTGGCTATACGAGGTCTTCTCTGGTTCCATACAAAGTGTAGACTTTTCAAAAGAAGACAGAATAATGGAAGCTAGAAGACATATAAAAAAAATTCTCAACATCTCTAATCATTAGAGAAATGCAAATTGAAACCACAATGAGATATCACCTAACCCCAGTGAGATTGGCCTCTATCAAAAAATCCCAAAGCAATAAATGCCGGCGGGGATGTGGAGAGACAGGAACACTCTTACACTGCTGGTGGGACTGCAAATTAGTGCAACCTCTGTGGAAAAGAATTTGGAGATACCTCAAAGAGCTAAAAATAGAAATACCATTCAATCCAGCAATACCACTATTAGGCATCTACCCAAAATAGCAAAAGACATTCTATAATAAAGACATCTGCACTCGAATGTTTATGGCAGCACAATTCACTATTGTAAGGATGTGGAAACAACCCAAGTGCCCATCAATTTATGGGTGGATTATTAAAATTTGGTATATGTATACAATGGAATATTACTCAATTATAAGAAATGATGGTGATCTAACACCTCTTATATTTTCCTGGATAGAGTTTGAGCCCATCCTCCAAAGTGAGATGTCACAAGAATGGAAGAATAAGCTCCACATGTACTCGCCATCAAATTGGCACTAACTGATCAATACTATGGTGCTCACACGGTAGTAATATTCTCTAGGGATTAGGGGTTGGGTGAGGTAAACTCACGACTAATGGACGCGGTGAGCATTGTAGAGGGATAGGGCATGCCTCTAATCCTCGCTTGGGTGAGGCAAAGTCAAAAAATGTAACCAAACTGTTTTTACCCTCATAACATCCTGAAATAAAAATTATATGTGTGTGTGTGTGTGTGTGTGTGTGTGTGTGTGTGTGTATGTATAGAGAGAGAGAGAGAGAGAGAGAGAGAGAGAGAGTCACATTTACCATTTCTAACAGACCAGAAATAAATTTATGGTCCAAACTTAATACCCATGATTACTTAACTTTATATTTACATTCCCCTCTCTACTGCTCTTTTGTTATGATTTCTACAATCCTGGTTTGATTTTAGGTTGGATTAACATATTCTTTATTCTTCCTTCCCTCCCTCTCTTTCTTTTTTCATAAATATATTTTCATAGGTCATTGAAATTCTCTGTGGACTAAAAATTGTTGCATGAATAATTTATATAACACTTAAACTATATTAACCAAACTTACTATTTAACATAAATTCTTTCACAAAAATCAACAAATTCATATTGCTATTTATGCAAATATATCTGTTTGCAATTTCTTAAGAGAAGGTATATTTGCCTTTTCAGTTAAAATTATATTTATATACTGGGAAAAAAAACAAATATGGAGAATGTCTCTAATATTTAATTGTAACACAGTGATAAATGCCATGTTGCACTCATAACATCAATAAATGTAATGTTTTATGTAAAAAATAAAAAAATAAAACTTGTATGAAAGAATAAAAGTCCAAAAATAGCCAAGAAAAGTCTAGAAGGCCAAAGAAGAACTTGCCTACCAAATAGCATGGATTTTAATGAAACCATAGTAATTAAAATGCCCTTGTCAAAAATCAATAGGCCATAGATGTGTGGGTTTATTTCTGGACTCTCAACTTCATTTCATTGATTTGTAGATCTATCCTTATGCCAGTACCACATTGTTTTGATTATTGTAGCTTTATAGTAAGTGTAAAAGTTGGGAAAGTGTAAGACCTCCAACTTTGTTCTACTTTTTCTAGATTTTTTGACTATTTAGGACCACTTAAAATTCCATTTGAATTTGAGGATTGGCTTTACCATTTCTGCAAAGAAGGAAGTTGGAATTTTGGTAGGGATTGTGTTGAATCTCTAAATACCTTTTGGTAGTATTGACATTTTAACAATATTAAGTCTTCCTATCCATGAACATGAGATCTTTCCATTTATTTAGGTTTTGTGTAATTTAATTCAGCAATATTTTATAATTTTCAGAATGTAAGTTTTTCACATCCTTGGTTAAATTCATATCTAGGTACTAGGTTATTAAGTCTGAAATGTTCAATTTCCTTAAGTACTAAGTTTGACAGTTGATATCTCTGACATTTCATTTTGACAATTTTGTTTTATGTTTATTGTGAAAATACATCCTCATTCTTTCAAATGCATGGTTTGGTTTGTGATTATGTTTCAAAGTTTTTTAAGAGCAATTTTTGTGAAACCATGGATAAGTCAAAAATTCATGTTATTTTTGAATATTAGTTCCATCATGCAACCAATGCTATGCAGACAGCTCAAAATATCAACCAAGTGTTTGGGAAAGATGTGGGTAACGAACGCACAGTACATCCATGGTTTGAGAAGTTCCATTCTGGTGATTTTAATCTTGAAAATGAACCACGCGGGTGACCAGAGACCAAAGTGGATAATGATGAGCTGAAAGCTGTAGTAGAAGCGAATCCATCTCAACCTATGCATGAATTAGCAGCAAGGTCTGACGTTACTATTCCAACAATATTGGACCATTTGAAACAAATTAGAAAGATAAGGAAACTGGATAGATGGTTACCACATGAATTAAATGAGTGTCAGAAGAGAAATATCCTCGAAGCTTGCCTTTCTTTGCTGTCATGACATAAAGACGAGCCATTTCTACACCATATTGTTATGTGTGATGAAAAATGTATTCTTTTTGACAATTGCAAGTGTTTGGCACAATGGTTGGATAAAGATGAAGTGCTGAAACACAGTTCAAAACCAAATATTCATTTAAAGAAAAGCTAATGGTGTCTGGTGGTCCAGTGTTGGTATTATCCACTACAGCTTCATGAAACCTGGTCAATCGATTATAGTAGATATTTACTGCAACAAATCGAATGAAAAGGTTAGGATGCTTGTGATTAAGCAGCCTGTATTGGTCAATAGAGAAAGGCCAATCTTCTTGCAAGACAACACTCAACCACATGTCACACAACGCTGCTCAAACTACATAGGCTGGACTTGGAAACTTTCTGGCATCCACCATATTCACTGGACCTTGCACCAACTAACTACCACTTCTTCCAGGCTTTGGACCACTTCTTGCAAGGAAAAATATTCCATTCTCAACAAGCTGTGTGAAAACACCTTTCACAATTTCACTGCCACTTGCTCTCCAGGCTTCTTCACTGCTGGCGTAAACAAGCTACTGTTAAGATGGCAACACCATGTTGATAGTTTAGGCACATACTTTGATTAATTATACTGCTTCTTGTTTGAGATACAATAAACTAAACTTTTGATTCAAAATAAGATATTTCATATTTAATGACCTAATACTTTATTTTTATGGTACTGTAAAAAAAATTGTTTTCTTAAGTTCATTTTCAAATTTTTCATTGCTAGTGTATAGAAATACAACTGATTTTTGTGTGTTGAGTTTGTATCCTGCAACTTTTCTGAATTCCTTTATTACCTCTAATGGGTTTTTGTAAGTTCCTTAGAAATTTTTTATATGTAAGATCATGTCAACTTCAAATAAAGATAATTTTACTTATTCTTTTCTAATTTGGATGCCTTTTATTTCTATTTCTTATTCAATGGCTCTGGCTAGAACTTCCAGTACAACGTTGAATAGAAATAGTGAAAGCAATTATCCTTGTCCTGTCCCTTATCTTAGGGGAAAAGCTTTTATTCTTTCAATATTGAGTGTAATGTTAGCTGTGCAATTTTAAAAAATATCCTTCATTAGCTTGAGTAAGTTTCTTTCCTTTCCTAGATTTTCAGTGTTTTTAACATGAAAGTATGCTGGATTTTCTCACATGCTTTTTCTGCATCAAGTGAAATGATCAAACGTGATTTTTCCCTCTTCATTCTACAAATATGGTGTACTACACTAACTTATTTTTTGTATGTTGAACCACCCTTACATTGCTGGGATAAGTCCCACTTATTCATGATAAATAATCTTCTTTGTATGAAGCTGGATTTGGTTTGCTAGTAGTTTGTTATGGATTTTTGCTTCTATAGTCATAAAATATTGTGGTCTATAATTTTATTTTCTTGTGATGTTTTTATCTGACTTTGTTAGCAAGGTAACGCTGGCCTTATATAACGAGTTAGTTATTGTTCTTTCTTCCGTTCGTTTGGAAGGATTTGAGAACAATTAGTGTTAATTCTTCCAAAACAGCATTGTACTAGTATAAAAATAGATACATAGATAAATGGAACAGAATAGAGAACCCATAAGTAAAGCCACATACTTATAGCCACCTGATCTTTGACAAAGTTGACAAGAACATACAAGGGAAAGGACATCCTTTACAATAAATGGTACTGGGAAAATTGGATTGCCATATGCAGAAGAATGAAACTGGACTCCTATCTCTCACTGTATACAAAAACCAACTCAAGATGAACTAAAGTTTGATAGAACTAAAGTTTGATGAATTAAAGCCTTAAATGTAAGACCTGAATTTATAAAAAATATTAGAAAAAAACCTAGGGAAAATTCTTCTGGACATTGGTTTAGGCAAAGAATTCATGACTAAGACTTCAAAAGGATAGGCAGCAAAAACAAAAATAAACAAATTGGATTTAATTAAACTACAAAGCTTATGCATAGCAAAAGAAATAATCAATAGAGTGAACAGACAACTTTCAGAATGAGAAAAAATATTTGCAAACTATACATCCAACAGGGGACTACTATCCAGAATTTACAAGGAACTCAAATAACTCAGTAACAACAACAAAAGAAATAATTAACCCCATTACAAAATGGGCTAAGGACATGAATGAACATTTCTTCATAGAAGACACAGAAATGGCTAACAAGCATCAAAAAATATTCAACATCACCAATCATCAGAGAAATGCAAAATAAAATCACAATGAGGTGTTATTTTTACACCAATCAGAATGGCTATTATTAAAAGGATGAAAAATTACAGATATTGGTGATGATGTACAGAAAAGGGAATACTTATGTTGGTAGGAATGTAAATTTGTGCAATATCTATGGAAAACATTATGGAGATTTCTCAAAGACTTAAAAATGGAACTACCATATATTCAGCAATCTCATTTCTGGGTATCTACCCAAAGGAAAAGAAATCAATATATTAAAAGGATGTCTGCACTCATATGTTTATTGGAGCACTAGTTACAATAGCAAAGGTATGGAATCAACCTAAGTATCCATTAATGGAGGATTGGATAAAGAAAATGTGGTATATATACACAATGAAGTACTAGTTAGATGTGAAAGAGAATGAAATCATGTCTTTTGTAGCAAAATGGATGGAACTGAAGGCCATTATCTTAAGTGAAACAACTCAAACACAGAAAGACAAATACTATATGTTCTCACTTATAAGTGGGAGGTAAATAATGTGTACACATGGTGTGGAATGAAGGACAATGGAGACTCAGAGGGGTAGGGAGGAGTGGGGGAGGGGGATGACGGGAGGTTGCTTGGTAGGTACAATGTCTGTTGCTTCAGTGATGTATGCACTGAAGGCTCTGACTCCACCACAATTAAATATATTAATATCAGTGTAACAAAATTGCACTTGTATCCCATGAATATATACAAATAAAAGATAATGGAAAAAAGTTTGATAGAATTCACTAGTGAAATTATCTGGTTCTAGGCTTTTCTTCTTAGGGAGGCTTTTGCTTACTGACTCAGTCTCTCTACTTGTTATATGTTTGCTCAGATTTTCTGTTTCTTCTTAAGTCATTTTGGGTTTTGTGTCTGTAGGAATTTGTCCATTTCATCTAGCCTATCTACTTTGCTGGCATACAATGGCTCATAGCATTCTCTTAAAACCCTTTTATTTTATAAGGTCTGTAGTAATGTCCCCAGTTTCATTTATGATTTTATTAATTTGAGTCTTCTGTTTCTTAGTAATTATAGCTAAAGTTTTATCAATTTTTAAAATATTTTTCAAAAAACAATTTTTGTTTTGTTGGTTCTCTCTATTGATTTTCTATTCACTATTTTATCTCTCCTCTAATCTTTATTATTTCCTTCCTTTTGCTAGATTTGGGCTTAGTTTTTTCTTTTTCTACTTTTTTAAAATGTAAAGGTAGGTTATTGATTTGGGATCATTCTTCATTTTTTAATGTAGGCATGCACAGCAATGAATTTCCTGTAAGAACTTCTTTTGCTGTATCACCTTAGTTTTGGTATGTTTTATTGTAATTTTTAGTCATCTCAACATACTTTCTAATTTCATTTGTAATTTCTCCTTTGACTTATTGATTGTTTGAAAGTATGTTGTTAAATTCCCACATATCTGTGATTTTTTCAGTTTTCCTCCTGTTTTTGATTTCTAATTTCATTTTATTGTAGTCAGAGTAGGTACATTGTATAATTTCAATTTTTTTAAATTTGTTAAAACTTGTTTCATGGCCTAAAAAATAGTGTGTCCTGACGAATGTTCCATGTGCACTTGAGAAAAATATATATTTTGCTGTTTTGGGGTACAGTGTTCTATATATGTCTGTTAGGTCTAGTTGGTTTATAATATTTTTAAAGAGTTTTATTTCTTTAGTGATCTTTTGTTTAGTCCTATCCATTATTGAAGGTGGGGTACTGAAGTCTCCATAATTATTGTAGAACTATTTCTTACTTCAGTTTTTTTAGGTTTTGCCTTTTATGTTTTAGGGCTCTGTTGCTAGGCACATATATGTTCATAATTGTTACATTTTCTTGATAAATTGACTCTATTTTCAATATAGAATAGCCTTAATTGTGTCTTATAACAATATTTTCCTTAAAATCTGTTTTGTCTGATATTAGTATTGTCACTCCACCTCCCTTTTCATTACTATTTGTATGGAATATCTTTTCCATCCTTTCACTTTCCACTTGTGTCTTTAGATATGAAGTGAGTCTTAATGTATAGCTGGAAAAAGATTTTTTTTAAAATCCACTCTACCAATTTCTGTCTTTTAATTGGAAAGTCTAATCTAGTCATGTCTAAAGTAATTCCTGATACGGAAGGACTCACCTCTGCCATTTTGCTATTAGTTTCCTATATTTCTTATATCTTTTTTGTTCCTCAGTTCCTCTTTCATTACCTTATTTTGTGATTAATTGATCTTTTTCTAGTGTACTTTTTTTGATTCTCTTCTCACTTCTTTTTCTGTACATTTTATAGTTTTTTTAGTGATTATCTTGGGCATTTCAATTAACATATTAACTTTCTAACAATCAAATTTGCATCAGTACCAACTTTGTTTCAATAGTATGCAAAAGTGTTGATCCTTTATGCCTCCACCCCACTTTATGTTATTATTTTTCAAATTATACCTTTACACATTTTGTACCCATTCACACTGAATAGCCATTATTTTCTTATATATTTGTGTTTTAAATTATGTATGAAAAAAAGAGATGTTGCAAACCAAAAATGCAATAATACTGACTTTTATATTTATCTATTTGGCTACTTTTACACTTGTTCTTTATTTATTCATGTGGTTTTGAGTTACTGTCCAATGTCATCTCCTTTCAATCTGAAGAACTCCCATTAGAATTTCTTATAGGGCAGGTCTAGTAGTGACATACTCCCTCAGATTTTGTTTATCTGGGAATGTCTTAATTTCTCCATTTTAGAAGCATCACCTTGCCAGATATAGAATTCTTGATTGATGGGTTTTGTTTTGTTTCATTTTGTTTCTTCCAGCAACCTTAACTATGTCATCCCACTTTCTTCTCGCCTCAATGAATTTTGAAGAGAAATGGCTATTAATCCTGTTTAGGATCCCTTGTATGCAACCAGTTTCTTCTCTCTTCCTGCTTTCAAGATTCTCTCTTCGGTTTTGGCTTTTGACTGTTTGACTATAATGTGTCTTGGTATGTATCTCTTTAAATTTATTTTCCTTGGAGTTCATTGAACTACTTAGATATGTAGCTTTATGTATTTCATCAAATTTGTGAAGTTTTCAGCCATTAGTTCTTCAAATATTTTTTCTGCCTATTTCTTTTTCTCCTCTTCTTCTAGAGGTGTTCACATAAAATGTACCAACATATACATATGTTCTTTTCATTGTCCTTTATTCTTTTTCTCAGACTGGATAATTTAAATTGATCTATCTTCAAGTTAGCTAATTCTTTTGCCTTCTGAAATCTTCTTTTGAACTCCTCTGGTAAATTTTTTATGTCTCTTATTATGCATGTCATCTCTGGAATTTCTATTTGGTTCCTTTTAAAAATTTCTATCTCTTTACTGATATTCTCTATTTGGTGTTTCTCCTGGTTTACTTTAATGCTTTCCCATAGATTTCTTTAGCTCTTTGGGCATACTTAAGACAACTGATTTAAAGTTTTTGTCTAGTAAGTCCATTGCCTGGGCTTCCTCTGAGCTAATTTCTATTAACTTTTTCCCTTTGAATGGGCATACTTACTTGTTTCTTTGCATGCCTTATAATTTTTGTTGAAAACTGGAAATTTTGAATATTATAGTGTGGCAACTGTAGAAATCAGATTCTGGGAATGAGATTCTCTCTATCTAACTAGGATTTGTAGTTGCTGCTTGATATAGGTTGTTTGTATTTGTTCTGTTGTTGTTTGTTTAGTCTTTCTTAAGCTATTTTTGTAAAGCCTATATTCTTTACCATGTGTGACCACTCAAGTCTGTATTCTATTAGTTTTTTCTTGCTTCTCTATTCTTTTTTTATTTCAAAATATTAGGGGTATGAATGTTTTTGGTTACATAGATCACTTTTGCAACCTTTGAGTCACAGCTGTAAGCGTGCTGTGTTCTATTATAGTAATAAGCTAGTATTTTAATAGAATTTCCTTAAATACCTGGAACCAAGGTGAAAAAAAGAAAAATAAAAGAAAAAAGCTACTCTCCCAGTCTTTGCAGATTGATTCTGTCTGAAGACATTCCTTCAACACTTAACCAGTATGTTTACAACTCTATCTTAGCCTTAGTTCTCACTTCCTGCCTACATGGAGACTGGAGGTCAACCAGAAGTGAAAGTATAGGGCCTTTAGGCTTTTTATGAGCAGGTATCCAGGCCTGGGCTTATGCATGGCTTTCTTTATTCCTCACTTTACATGGAAGTTTTAAAATTCTTTTACTTCCATGTATCTCCTTTCCCAGCCTTTTTGTTGTGTCTGCTGCTTGTCCAGACGGTTCTCCCTTGCCCAGGCTCCTGCATCCAATACTTTTTCTTGTAAATGCTTTCAACAAATGCCACCCAAGAAGTTTCCCCAGCCCTGGAAATGCTCTGAGTCAGCAAAGCAAAGGGAAGTCCTTGCACTATTCTTTGAGGAAGCTTCCAGAGTCATGTCATAACAAACAATGACAATTCTTTGAGCGAATAATGTCTGTGTTGCTCCCTCTGGCACTAGCAACCTGCACCAAGAGTGTAGGCTGTCATCTTCATGGCTGCTGCCAAACTCCAGAGTGAGGGATGGTAGGCAGGCAATTTAAAATGTCACAGTACTCTCTTACCACAATGCAGCAGCTTCTTCCTTTGTTAAGTTCTCCCCTGGTGGTTGTAAGTTTTTTACTAGATTCTGGAGTTCTGAAAAATTGATTCTGATAGTTTTTGCCAGCTTATCTTGGAAAAGACAGAGCCCTGGAATTCCCTCTTTTACCATTTTTGGGGATTTGACCTATACAAAAAAATTGAAACCCACGAAAATAATATTACATATTATTTATGGGTACACGTATTTGTAGTAAACATATAAAATCAAACTGGAAGAATATACACCAAAATTATGATAGTAGTTGCCTTTAGGAAGGGAAAAGATTGGAAATGGGACAAGTAGAAAAGGAAAGTCAATTTTTTCAGTAATATTTTGCTTACTATAAATATATAAATCTGAAGTAAGTATGACACAAAGTTTTTTCATTTGTAAATTCTGCATGGTACATACATAAGTGTTATATTACTCTACTTACCTTTGTGAAGCTTTCAATTATTTCCTGCTTCCACAAAAAGTACAGTCTCATTAAGTGAAATAGGACAAGCACAGAAAGACAAAAACTGAATAGTCTCACTTATATGTGGAATCTAAAACAATCAAACTCATAGAAACAGAGAGTAAAGTGGTGGTTACCAGAGGCTATGGGGTGGAGGCGGGGAATGAGGAGATGTGAGTCAATGGGTACAAAGTTGCAGTTAGACAAGAGAAATAAATGTTAAGTATTTAAGGTGATGGACATGTTAATTATCTTGACTTAATAGTTTCACACTGTATACAAATATCATAACATCACTGTGTACTCCATAATTTTATATAATTATAATGTATCAAATTAAATTAATTTTTAAAATAAAGTATAAAAAATTTAAAAATAAATGGAAAGACAAGCCACAGACTGGGAGAAAATATTTGCAAAAGATATATCTGATAAAGGACTGTCATCCAAAATATACAAAAACTCTTAAAATCCCCCCAGTAAGAAAACAACACTCTGATTAAAAACGGGCAAAAGACCTGAACAGAGACCTCACCAAAGAAGACATACAGATGGAGAATAAGCATATAAAAAGATGCGCAGCATCAAATGTCACTAGGGGATTACAAATTAAAACAACAGTGACATACCACTGCACACATATTAGAATGGCCAAAATCCACAACACTGACACCATCAAAGGAGGCTGTTGAGTAAGTAACGGGAACTCTCGTTCATTGCTGGTGAGACTGCAAAATGATACAACTACTTTGGAAGACAGTTTGATTATTTCTTACAAAAGCAAATATACTTTCACCATACAATCTAGCATTTTCTCTGCTTGATATTTATCCAAAGGAGTTGAAAACTTATATCCACCCAAAAACCTTCACGCAGATGTTTATAACAGCTTTACTCATAATTTCCAAAACCTGGAAGCAACCAGGATGTCCTTCAGTAGGTGAATGGATAAACAAACTGACAATGAAATATTATTCAGTCCTAAAAAGAAATGAGCTATCAAGCCATGAAAAGACATGGGAGTCTTTTTTTAGTAAAGTTTGTTCCTGAACAATGAGCCAGTCCGTTGTCCCCTGACCCCAGTGTCTCTTTCATCTACTTTTTTAAATTTAATTTTAATTGTTAATTGAAAAATAATAACTGTATATATTTATGGGGTACAACATGATGTTTTGATATATGTATATGTTATGGGATGTTTATATCAAGCTAATTAACATATCTGTCACCCCAGATCCTTATCATTTTTTGTAATGAGGACATTTAAAATATATTCCTTTAGCAATTTGGAAGTATACATTATTAACTATGGTCACTAGGCTGTGCAATATATCTCAAAAAATTATTCCTCTTGTCTAACTGGAACTTTATACCCTTTGACCAACATCTCCCCATTCCCCAGTACCCCCAGCTTCTGGTGACCACCATTCTACTTGCTACATCTGTAAGTTCAACTTTTTTAGATTCCACACATAAGTGAGATCATACAGTATATGTCTTTCTGTGAATGGCTAATTTCATTTAGCATAACATCCTCCACATTGTGTATATATACATTTTCTTTATCCATTCATCCATTGACAAACACTTAAGTCGATTCTATATCTTGGCTATTGTGAATAGTGCTACAATAAACATGGGAGTGCAGATAGCTCTTCAACATACTGATTTCATTTCTTTTGGCTATATAAACAATAGTGGGATTGCTGGATCATATAATAATCCTATTTTTAGTTTTTGGAGGACTCTCTATACTGTTTTCTACAATGGCTGTACTAAATTACATTCCCACCAACAGTGTACAATTGTTCCCTTTTCTCCACATACTCTTCATTACTTGTTACATATTGTCTTTTTGATGAAAGCCATTCTAACAGTTGTGAGGTGATATCTCATTGTGATTTTAATTGCATTTCCCTGATGATTAGTGATGTTGAGCATTTTTCATAACTTGTTGGCCGTTTGTAGGTCTTCTTTTGAGAAACGTCTATTCAAATATTTTCTCCCATTCTGTGGATTTTCACTTCACTCTGTTAATTGTTTTCTTTGCTGTGCAGAAACTTTTTAGTTGGATGTGATCTCATTTGTCTATTTTTGTTTTCATTGCCTGTGCTTTTGGGGTCATATACAAAGCATCATTGCTGAGACCAAGGACATAAAGCTTTTCTCCTATGTTTTCTTCTAGTGGTTTTACAGTTTCAGATCTTACATTCAAGTCTTTAATCCACTTTGAGTTGATTTTGGTATATGATATGAGATAAGGGCCCAATTTTATTTTTCCTTGTGTGTATATTCAGTTTTCCCAACAGCCTTTATTGTCCTTTCTCCCCTGTGTATTCTTGGCAACTTCATTGAAAATTAATTGACCATAAATATATGGATTTATTTTGGCTCTCTACACTGTTCCATTGGTTGATGTGTCTGTTTTTAAGTAACGGAGGAATGAATACATATTACTAAGTGAAAGAAGCTGATCTGAAAAGGCTGCATACTGTATTATTCCATCAATATGACTTTCTAGAAAAGGAAAAACCATGGAAACAGTAGAAAGATCAGTGGTTGCTGGGTGTTGGTGGAGAGATAGAGGAATAGGTAGAGCACAGGGAATTTGTAAGGCAGTGAAAGCATTCTATATGATATTATAATGGCAGACACATGTGAATCATACATTTGTCCAAATTTCTAGAATGTACAATATTAAGAGTGAACCCTAATGTAAAGTATGGACTTTGGGCGACAGTGATGTGTCAATGGTACATTAGTTACAGTCAGTTGTAACAAATATACCGCTCTGGTGTGGGATGTTAATGGCAGGGGAGATTGTCCATATGTGGGAATAGGAGGTATATGTACTTTCCACTCAATTTTTCTGTGAACATAAAAACTGTTCTAAATAATAAATTCTGTTTTAATTTTTAAAAAATATATAGGCCAAAGAATTATAAACTTTGGCCTAGAATTCCAGCTCTGCTGAATACTAGCTGTGTAACCTTGGACAATTTACTTATTTGAACCTCATATTTTCTTATGTTCTAAATGAAGATATTTCACACACTTACTATGAAAATTAAATACAATCAGACCAGCACAATTTCTGACATATAGTATAGTAGTAGCTATTGTTGTTATCAGTGACTCATGGAGCTGAATGGTTCATCAAATTGTGCGGGGATAGAGAACTCTAATGTTTCCCAGTAGCTTAATCTAGTATCCAGTTTTTCATCCAATTACATGTTTTCTCTTTATAGTAATTAAGCCTATCTACTCTAGTTTGGACAATTGTAGAACTGAAGAACAAGTTTATCATCCTCATATTAACATTTCAAGAGCATTGGACTAGGGGTCTAAAAACCTGGGTTCTAGTCACAGTTCTATGATTATGTAATTGGATAACCTTGAACACTTTGGTTTTTTGCCTCCTGTAAGAACATAATAATTCCTACTTCATCCACCTTACAAGGTTGTTGTTGTAAGAACTGTATAAGGCAGTGTGTCTGATTATGGTTTGAAAGTTTAAAGGGCTATACAAGTATAAGAGATTAACAGTTACTCGAAAAAATGTATTAAACTCTCATAGCCTTCTCCATTCAAGCCTAATTAATCTCTAACCCTCTCCATATTCATCTGATAATTTGGTGACCAGTAGCATATTCATTTATTTCTTCATTCATTCCACAAACTTGAATTGAGGGGCTACTTTGTGTCAGGCTACTTTTAGGTGCTGGGGGAACAAAGATTAGTCAGTCCCTTCCACAAAGAAGCTTAAAACCTAATAGAGAGACAAACATGCAAAATAAATTTGTTATGATATTTATAAGTGTTTTGGAGCAGGTAGATATATAAGCTGTGGGAACACAGATGAATAGGGGTTTTATTATAGGATATGGGATTGGAGGCCTCACAGAGAAGGTGGCATCAGTTCTGGACTCAGAAGGATGAATAGCAAATTTCCAGATAAAGAAGAGAACATTTCAGGCAGAAAGAACAGCGTTAAGTAAGTTCATAGAGACATAAAAGCACATGGCATATGAAAGAGGATGATATTTAGGCATGATGGGAAGTAAAGCTGATGAAATAGACTAGAAGGAGAATTAGTGAATTTTATTTGGAAAATATTGACTTTAAGATGCCTATGGAACATCTCTTTTGATGTTATAAATTAATGGGAATATAGACATGAAGAGATTTGGGAGTTATCAGTATATAGGTATTAGCTAGATATGATGAGGGAGAGATAATGGTCTTGAATATTATTTGCATTTCTTTGGGCAACTTGGTAGATGATGGAGTCCTCATTGAGGTAAAGAATATATAGGAGGAGAAGCAGAGAGAGTGGGAGATCATATGGTCCTTTGGATGTGTTGATTTTTGGATGCTTGTGAGACATATAAAAGATGTTCAGTAGGCATTTAGATATATAGGTATTACATTCTAAAATGAAATTTTAGTTGGAGATACACAAATAGCATAGAAATGATAGCTAAAGTAATGGAGATGAGTGAAATTGCCCAGAGATCGTATGCAGAACAAGAAGAATAAGTGCTAGGACAGGGCCATGGTGAATGTCAACATGTAACAACCAGGCAGAGGAAGAGGGTCCCGTAAAAGAGATCAAGGAAGAATTAGAGAAATGTGATGAGAACTAGGAGAGAGAGGTGTCACATAAGCCAAGAGAAGGGGACATTTCAAGGCAAGGAGGGAGTAGTCACCTGTGTGAAATGCTGAAGACTGAGAGATTAAGTAAAATAAGGATCGACAAGTGTCCATTGAATATTGGATACTTAGTTTTCACTTACAATTTTCTGGACACAGTGGCTCTGAAAATATCAAATTTAAAAGCTAGAAAAAGCACTGGTGGTTTGTTTTCCACCCATCTGGTAAGGACCTTCCTATACAAGACCTTGCCAAGTTCATCAACTTCAATATTTATACCAGAATAAATACCAACATAATACTGTGTGTGCTCCAACAGCTTGGTTTCCCCCTTGCCTGTCAGCCACCCAGACAAGGAAATCACCTGGATACTTGCTGAAACACTTGTAATCAATTTCAACAAACTAAAAAAAAAATAAAAATAAAAAACTTAGCCCTTAGCTCCTAATGAAATTGACCATACAGGCCTCCCTAGGGTACAGAGGTTTATGTGCTGTGTCTGGACTATGTTAAGAAAATTAAAACTGGATTTGTAACAAAAGGGCCTAAGTGTCAAATCACTAAAAGCAGAAAATTCCACTTGCAACACAGATGCCAACTCTCACACTGGTTTATGATGAGAGAAAGTGAAGATTTACAATATGCTTTCCATAAAGTTTTGACAGCCACTGAACTGGGACCTCTGGGGGCCAGCTCAGAGGTTCTACCTCATTACCCAGGAAGAGAGGGCAAAGGGAAAGAGTGCTTAGTCACAGAACAGGCTTTGTCTTTAAAAGGACCACCTCTCACACCTGGATTTCTTGAGCTCTGTGACTTGGGGCTTTTTCAATATTTACACCAGAATCAAAGCAAGAAGTAAGTCGGCCCCTTAGCACAAGCTAAAGGAAGAGTTGTCATATACCAACTATATATGAATTGCTTATAGTCACTCTTCTGGCATCTTTGGAAGCTTTACAAGCTAGGACAAGGTAGGTTATGCTGCAGTAAGAAACAATTCCAAAATTTCAGTGGCTTATAATAAATGTTGATTTCCTGCTCATACTACATGTTCAACACAAGTTGGTCAAAGGGCAGTGGGGAAGGCTCTGATCATAGTAGATTTTAATTGTCCTCATTCTGGGACCCCAACTGATAGAGAAGGATTCATCTGGGATGTTGCCAGTCAACACAGTATATGGAAAAGGGAAAGTGGCAAAGCCAACACTGGTTCTTTAAGCTTCCACCTAGAAATAACACATGCCACTTTTGCTCATAATTCATTGGCCAAAGCAAGTCATATGTCTGAGCTTGATTTAAAGGAGTAGAGAAGTATATGCCTTCTGTAGGTAGAGACACTGCATGGAGGGACATCAAATATGGGTGAACAATGTTATAGTCTACCAGACAAGACATAATAAATATGTGCTAAATCTTGAATAGATTACAGAATAGGTACTCTTAACATGAATGTCTAGGTTGCTGTCATGAAAATATCCACTACCCACTAGCTGGCTACTGTGCCTCATAATCCACCATTCAAAATTCATCCTATGAGGTTTAAAACATTGCTCTACCAGAAGTCATTGGCCACCAAAGAACAAATACTTGGGGTAGGAAAACTAGCAAATTCCTGAAATAACAACAGCACAGTAACCCGTATCAAATTAATATAGTATTCAGATTAGTTGTCCTACAGTGGGCTGTTATCATTGTATGCAGAGAACACAGCTCTGAGACATTTTATTTAGTACCTGCTATATGCCAAGCACTATATAGGTTCTTTCACATCTATATCTTACTTTATCCTCTTACCAATTCCAATTTAAATATAATGCAAAAGATCATGACTTGACACAAACTCTGGAATTGGAGTCCACGGCTGGCCCCATCTCCCTGCCCCAGACAGGTATTCGCAGGGGATTCTGAGCTTTGCCTACAGTGGAAAAAAGGCTGTGGCAGTCTCCCTGGCCCTTTCTTTTTTAAATACATTTTCACAAGCTTTTGAAGGACTGGATTTCTTTAATTTTAAAAAAGGCTACGAACTGCCCATGGTCACACACCTAGTCCAAGAAATCATAATAAGTGCAGAGAAAAGTGCATCACTTAGGGTGTCACCTAGAGAAGACAATTAAGTGGGAAAGCAGCAAGACACCAGGTGCTTGGGGTGAGGGGGTGTTATGTACCCCACAAGGCAGGAGAAACCTGCCCAAAGAAATCCCAACAAAGATTTGGCCTACTTTATATTTCTGCCCAGAGTCAAGGCAACTGTTTCTTAATCTGCAACTGGATTTTTTTTTTTTTAGGTGAGAGAGGCAACCAATTTCATTCCTCAGAGGGGTCTTTGCAGAACTATCTCCAGGGAGCTGGAGAAGTTTCTTCAAGAAGTCACCTGTCAGTGGAATCTGGCTTGCCAATCAATCATCCTTCTGCCAGTGGCTACAGATACCCTTGCATGATTATGCATTTATTGAATTATAAAGCCTGCCAGAGTGGATTACATTGGCCGAATTTTAGCTCTGTCAACAAATTAGTGGATAACTCAGTAGGAAGGTGAAGTTTAAAAGCCATAAAGGGTAGGTCACACCTAAGCCTGACACCTCCTCCTAAGGAAAAACAATATAATATGGATTGCAAAGTTAATATTAAGATCAACAGGAGGATTTCTCTCCAAAAGGACAGCACCAGTAGGATGCACTCAGATGTTTAGCAAATCCTTGCCACACCACACTTGGATACATCTATTCGTTTATCTATTCATTCAACATATATTTATTGAGCACTTATTGTATTCCAGGCACTGAATTAGGTGCTGGGGAGAAAACGATAGACAAAACAGATTTGACCCCCACCTCTATTTAGCTAACAGTCTAGTGGAACTTTGTTACAGACGTTAACAAATGCACAAATTGATACATCATTACAAATTAAAGAGAGTTCTGTGAAGAAAATATGGGTGCAATTGAGAGGAAAAGAGGGGGGCTTGGAAGTCCAGGTTCAAGGAACTAGTATCTGCTGAGGGCCTTTTTGCTGCATCTTCATATGAGAAGATGAAAGGCAAAAGAGGATGTTGTGTCCTCAGATGGCAAAAGAGTGGAAGAGAGCAAACCACTCTTGCAAACTCTGTATAGTGGCATTAATCCATTCATGAGGGTAGAGCTCTCATAACCTAAGCACCACCCATTAGGCTCTACCTCCAAACACTGTTGCATAGGGGATTAAGTTTCCAACATATGAATTTTGGGGGACACATTCAGACCATAGCAGAGGTTATTTGTTGTGCACCTAGATATGCCCCCTTTTCTGTAGAGCAACTAAGGAAGTTTGATAGCATCTGGGGCTTTAGGGAGATGTTAGATTGACTGGGGCAGGAACTTCTTAAAAAGCCCTCTTTCTTACTCTCAACCTATTGAATTTCTAGTTTATATCTTAGCTGGGTTGAAGGAGGTAAATAAGCATTTGGACTGGATTGCAGGCCTCATGAGGGACTAACAAGAAGCAGAAACTAGTAAACAGTACTCATGAAGTGCTTCATTATCTACTAACTGTGCCTAATTATTTCATTGTAATTTAGATATTCTATCCAAGGATAACTAAGAGTTGACTGTACCTTTGGTGAATACATTAGCTCAACAATGTGGTAAAGGGACCCTTGTAGTTTTGCAAGTCTTAGCCATGCAACCCCTAAAATGCATAAGGGAGAAAGTATTCACTTTGCCCTCCTCTTACACCTCCCAAAGTGGCCAGGCTGTGTCAGTCCTACAGGCAATCACCCATTCACTCCCACAGTCAAGATACTGGCAAAATGATGCCCATGGAAATGGTTCTCTGGGCACTGGGCTGGATACTGCAAACAAACATGCAGAGAGGCCAGTTTCAGAATCCAGTGGTTAGATGAGCCAGGGGAAAAAATCCATCAGTCAAGCAGGTAGTCAGTAAATATTTAGTGAGCACCTACTACATACTAGCGAGACATATGCTTATGGTTCTCAACCATAGGCACTACCTCCCCAAGGGGCAACTGGAAATATATAGGAGCTTTTTTTTTGGTTGTCATAATGAAAGAGTGGTGATGATGCTAGTGGAATTTAGCACATGAGAAGCAGGAAATATAAACATTCTGTAATGCATGAGACAATCCTATACAACATAGAAGAGCCCTGCATAAAATGTCTACAGCACTCTTATGGAGAAACACTGTGCCAGTCTGAGGCACAGTGAGTAATCCAGTGTGAATAGGACATACCCCATTCCTGTCCTCAAGAACTAATTGGTGCCAGAGGACAACCAATGCCTCTCTGCTTGCAGTCTTCCTCCTTATTCTTTCCCTGGGAGGAAAGAATTGTAGCTTCCATTTTAAAGATGAGGAAAAAGACAGACATACTGGTCAGAGGTCACAACAGCTAATAAGTGGCAGAGCTGCAACTCGGTGGTTTAACTCCACAATTCCATTGACAATTCCATGGAGTCCCCTAATGGACAACCATAAAACAGAACCTTTTATACTTAAATTCCCAATGCAAGTCAGCTCTCAAATCAACTCTTAACTCTGGAGCGCACCAGCAATGTGGTTTTGGGCGACAGTGTTCCCTAGAAAATAAATAATAATATCAAAATTCTTAAATGTTACCTTATTTAATTGAAATTTTTATTGAGGCAATTGTAGATTTGCATGCAGTTATAAGAAATAATACAGAGAGATCTCACATACCCTTTACCCAGTTTTCTCCAAAGGTAACATCTCACACAACTATAGTATGAAAATCACAACCAGAACTTTTTTTGGGGGGAGGTTTAAAAATAGTTTTATTGAGGTACAAGTGACATACAAATAACTGCACGTATTTGAAGTATGTAATTTGATAAATTTTGATATATGAATACACACATGAAACCATTACCACAATAAAGATAACAAACATTTCCATCGCCTCAAAAGTTTCTTCATACCCTTTTGTAATCTCTTCCTTCTGCCTCCCTCTGTACCACTGTCCCCAAGTGACCATTGATTTGCTTTCTGTAATTACGGATTGCATTTTCTAGAGTTTTACATAAGTGAAATTATGTATTAGTTGCCCTTTTTTGTCTGACTTATTTCACTCAGCACAATTATTTTGGGATTCATTCATGTTATAACATGCATTAGTAGTTTATTCCTTTTTTACTTTTGAGTGGTATTTCATTACATGAATATACCACAATTAGTTTCTCCATTCATCTTTTTTTTATTCTTAATTGTTTTTATTATATATTGAAGTGATACAAAGGAATATTTATTACATATGCCAACATGCAAACAATGATGATATTATTAACATCCGCGTACCCATCACTTAGCTTAAAAAATAAAACCACCAGAATTTTCGAAGCCCTCGAGAATGCTTTCCTAACACCATCCTGCTCCCCATCCCACCCATCCCCACCCAGAGATAATCACCGTCATGAAGTTTGTGTTTATCATTCCCTAGCTTTTCTTCATGAGTTTGTCACATTTGAATCCTTAAACAACATATTGTGTACTTTGGAATGTTTAGAGAATTTATCTATGTGGAATCATGTCATATTTATTGTTCTGCAGCTTACTGTTTTTTTACGAAACATTCTGTTGCTATGATTTATCAGTGCTGGTGTGCACAGCTATAGTGCGTTTCCTCTGCCAGGTCGTATGCCATTACTCAAATGCACACCCACTTATTCATCTGGTCTGCTGCTAATGGACATTTGCATTACTTCCAGTTCTTTCATCATTACCAACACTGCTTCTATGCTTTTTGTGTATGTTTGTCTCCTTGTGCACGTGTATGAACATTTCTTATGATTTATACCTAACGTGGGAATGGCTGGTTCAAAAGTATACACAGCTTCAACTTCAGCAGGTAATTCCATGGCTTTCCAAAGCAGCTGTGCCTGTGATTCCCATTGCTACAACCAGAACTTTGACATTGACACAACCCACCAATCTTACTTGTATTTCCCCACATATGTGTGTGTGTATTAAGTTCTATACTATTTTAGCACATGTGTAGGGGTCTAGGTATCCATCATCACAGTCAAAATACCAAGTAGTTCCAATACCACAAAGATCTCTCTTGTTACCCGCTTACAACTACACCAACTACGCTCCACCACTACCCTCTCTTGTCCCTAACTCCTGAAAGTCCCTAATTTCTCCTCCACTTCTAAACTTTGTCATAACAAATATATACAAAAAAATAAAAATAAAAAATAAAACAATGCCACTGCACTCTAGCCTGGGTGACACAGCAAGACCCTGTCTTTCTCTCTCTCTCTCTCTCTCTCTCTCTCTCTCTCTCTGTCTCTTTACACACACACACACACACACACACACACACCCCACAAACATATATATATATATATTAAATAAATGGAATCATACAGTGTGTAACGTTTTGGGTTTGGCCTTTTTCATTCAGCATTTATCAGTAATTTGTTCCTTTTTATTGCTGAGTAGTATTCCATGATATGAATTTATCACAGTTTGCTTAACTATTCACCCATGTAAAGGCCTGTGAGATGATTCCAGTTTTGTTCCATTAAGAACAAAGCTACTATAACATTTGTGTATGAGGTTTTCATGTGAATATAAGTCTTCATTTCTCTGGGATAAGTGCCCACTAATGCAATTGCTGTGTCACATAGTAATTGTATGTTTGGTTTTGTAAGAAACTGCCAAACTGTTTTCCAGAGTGGCTGCACCATCTTATATTCTCATCAGCAAAGTATGAGTGATCCAGGTTCTCCACATCCTCGCCAGCATTTGCTTTTTTTTGTACAACTTTTTATTTTAGTCATTCTTATAAGTTTTTGTAGTGATATCTTATTGTGGTTTTGGTTTGTATTTCCTGATGGTTAATAATGATGAACATTTTTTAATGTACTTAGTTGACATCTTTATTTCCATTTTTGTGAAATGTTTCTTCATGCCTTTTGCCGATTTCTAATTAGATTGTTTGTTTTTTTACTGTTGAGTTTTAAAAGTTCTTTATGTATTCTAGGTACTAGTACTTTTTGGCATACATGGTTTGCACATATTTTCTCCCAGTCTATAGCTTGTCTTTTCATCCTCTTCACATAGACTTCCCATAACAAAAGCTTCTAATTCTGATGAGGTTGAATTTATCAATTTTTCCTTTATGGATCATGTTTTGGTGTCAAATCTAAGAATTCTTTGCTTAGCCCTAGATCCCAAAGATTTTCTCATATGTTTATTTCTAAAAGTTTTATTGTTTTATGTTTTAGATTTAAGTCTATGATCCATTTTGAGTTAATTTTTATATATTAATAAATTTTTTAAATTATATTAATTTTGCAATTTTGTTTGAGGTTTGGGTTAAGTTTTTTTTTTTTTTACCTATGGATGTCCACTTGCTCTGACACTATTTTGTTGAAAAGGCTATCCTTCTTCCATTGAATTGCTTTTGCAACATTATCAGCAGTATTTTTAGCATAATTGTGTAAATTGCTCCATTGATCTATATTTCACCTACGTATTTATCAATATCATACTGTCTCAGCCTTAATATCATATAAAGTAATTTCTCCCACTTTATTCCTTTCTACAAAATTGTTTTAGCTATTCTATGGCCTGTGCCTTTCCATATAAATTTGAGAATAAACTTGTCAATGTCTACAAAATACCTTGCTAAGATTTGATAAGAATCGTATTAAACATGCTGTTAAATTTGAGAATAATTGACATTTTGACTATGCTGAGTCTTCTGATTCACGAACACACTGTTTCTTCATTTATTTGGGTCTTATCTGATTTCTTTCATCAGCCTTTTGTAATTTTAGCATACAGATCTTGTGTGAGTTTTGTCAAGTTTATATTTAAGTATTTCATTTTCTTTGGAATGACTGTAAATAGTCTGTGATTTTAATTTTATTTTCTGCATGTTTGTTTGTTAGTATATAGCAATGCAATTGATTTTTGAATGTTGACCTTGTATCCTGCCACCTTGCTGAATTCACTTATTTTTTAGTTCTAAGGAAATTTCTTGTAGATTACTTGGAATTTTCTACATAGACAGTTCTGCTCTCCGTAAATAATGAAAATTTTATTTCTTCTTTTCCAGTATTTATGCCTTTTATTTCTTGTTCTTGCCTTATTGTAGTGGCTAGAACTTCTAGTATGATGCTAAATAAGAGTGGTGAGAGTAGAAATCTTTGCCTTTTTCTCAATCTTAGGAAAAAGACATTCAATCTTTCATTATTAAATATGATGTTAGCTGTAGTTTTTTTTGAAGAAACTCTTTATCAGGTTGAGATAATTTTCCTTAGTTCCTAACTTGCTGAGAGTTTTTTTTAATCATGAATTGGTATTAGATTTTTGTCAAATGCTTTTTCTGCATCAGTTGATATGAGCATATGATTTTTCTTCTTTAGCTTGTTGACATGGTAGATTACATTGATTGAATTTTTAATGTAATTCTCATAATTATTATAGCTAGTAGCTACTGAACACGTATACCCTTATCTCATTTAAACCTTGCAACAGCCATGTGAGATGGATACAATTATTATCAGCCTAATTGTACGAAGGGAAAAAAACAAGCTCAGAGAAGTTAAGGAACTTGCCTAAAGTCACACAGCCAATAAAGGGCAAATCTGGGAAGTGAACACAGGACTGGTCCACATCATTTACTCCATCCTCCCACTCTGCTAGCCTCCCTTCAGGTGCTGATCAGAAATTCCTTAGCATAGGAGTTTCTACCATTGTAAATAAACAGGGGAACTTGACTATACTAAGTAGGTTCATCACAAAGATAAGGATTCTCTCTCTCCTTTTTTGTTCTTGAACTTGAACAATAATCCCTTTCCTGGAAGTCATTGAGTCAGAGCCAAAACGCTTTCTTGGGAACCATGGTGGGTAGGAGTAGCAGACAGAACAATGATTAAACTCAATTATCCCAATTTCCAAGATTAGCTAGGGTGGCTGGCAGAGCCTTCTACCCCAGAAATGATACTGCCTATCGAGGTGCACTTAAAAAGAATTGTGTGTGCAATATCCATCTGACATTCTCCTTTAGCGACACACCAGTGACTCAGAAGGGGATTTCATAGCAGAGCAGGAAAAGCTACTTCATGCCATTGTTTTCCCCAAATGATTAAATTAAGCATATTTCCTTGTTAGAAATTGTTTTCCATTTTTTCAAATAAACAATCCCAGAATTTTTTTCTCTAGTCTGCTTAATAGTATACCACAGACAAAGGAGACATTCGACACAAACACTTTGGGAGCAAAATTTGCAGTGTTTATTAGATTTCCCTTTGTTTTCTTTGTTAATTCAAATAAACGTTTCCCTCCTCTTTTAAAGGAAAAAAGTATCTGGGGCCAACTTTTTTAGATCCTCTCTCTTTCTCTCTCTTCCTAAGCCATGATCCCCTCCCCTGCATCTCATAGTGTCTCTTTCTCCACAAGCTTTCCTCACCTAACTCAGCTTTTTCTTTACTTTCAGATATAAAATTCAAAGAAAGGCATATGTCCCAGCTTTTCCGGTTCTTATTTTTCCAAAACTGGCTTCAGTGACTGTGGCTTATGCTATTTTGCTCAGAAGACTCAAGTTTTACACTTACCTCCCTTCTCTTCAAAAGCTATGATGCACCCCCCACTCTCCGCCCAGCTCAGAGACAGTATGGTAGCCATTGCACCCTCAACATATCTAAGAAGGGGGTCATTTCTTGACTTTTCCTTCTAGTGAGTCCAAAGCCTGAGGCATTTCCTTTATTTGGTTTCCTGAGCTCCCTTGAGCTATTTCCTCATTTTTCACCTTTCTATCTGAGGGCATCTGTGAGTTCAATAAGCTCTTATATGTTCATCTAAAGCAGAAGTAAAATAAATAAATAAATCAGGCTCCATTATCCAGTTGTCTGTGATCCAAATTCTGTGGAGGTGAAAGGACCCCTTTCTGGAAAAATAATTGGGTCAGGCCAGAGCTGCCATTCAGCATTGGCAAAGTGGACAGCTGCCTCCTGAGGACTAATAACCACCTCTCCTCCTTATTCGCTGAGACCTTTAGATCTCTTTCTCACCAATC
The DNA here is from genome assembly GCA_963575035.1 of Avahi laniger. NCBI lineage: Eukaryota > Metazoa > Chordata > Mammalia > Primates > Indriidae > Avahi > Avahi laniger. The sequence goes on from CAUYSK010075615.1 coordinate 25,108, forward strand.
ACAAACAGCCTGACAGGGCAGGTATGGGGAAGAAGAGAGACAGCATGTTGATTGTCATTTTCCTAGGGGGAGAAATAACCTGAGCAGGTGTGGCCAAAGGGAGTGGTGGAGATAGCGCTTAGGGGCACAGGGCCCCAGGCTCCTTGAGGGGGTGGATGAAGAATCACCTTGCAGCAAGAAGAAGGCCTCAGGGTAGGGAGGCTGAGTTCTCTTTAAGACTAACAGTGAGAATATAGTAAATTTGTTCCTGGCTTACCCTAGCCTGGGTTAGCCTGAGCCCAACCCCAAATCGCATGTTCTCCTTAGCCAAATGCTATTCCCTGTCAGGTCCAGGTGATTTTCCAGGCCTGTTCAGAAGTATCAGTGTGCCCTGGCTATCCTACATGCTGCAAATTATATTTCTCTCACAGAGAAGAGTTCTCTGAGGAACAGTAATGTGCAGCTGAGTGGACCTTTAGCTGGTGGGATATTCTGGGTTCTGACAGCTGCAAGACAAGAACACATTTCCTGGCCACCATTAGTCAATGTCATCTTTACAGCTCCAGAAATGTATCTTTAAGTAACAAAATATGCTGATTGGCTAAACCACAGCAGCTGGTCTGGACTGGGCTGGACTGGACCAGACTAGAGCAGAGACAAGCATTGTGGGGTATTCATAACACTAATGTTGGCTGAGGTATCAGCATCTCCCCCACCTTATTCACTGGCGTCCCTTCAATTATAGAAATAATGGGGCAGGAATAGCTAAACACACTTGAAGCTGGCAAGGAAAAAGCTAAAATTGAAGAAATGGAGAGCATGCTTGTGGGGAAATGAAGAAAGAGGAGAGGGAATAAGATAGACCTTTACATAGAAAGAGGCTCAAGACTCTAGAAAATGTCTCTGGCTAGACAGGAATTGGCAGGTAGATACCAAGAAATCTGAGGAACAGATGAGTCTGGTGATTGGCCCCAAAATGAGAGAGCTCAAGGAGAGTATGGCTCAAGAGCAGAAGGCAGTAGGGTTTGGGGAGGTCCCTGGGGGTTCAAGCACTGAAGAAAAAAGAAAAAATGTCAGACTTCTGTGGGGATATATGTCTGTGTGACCCCGGGCATCAGCATATTTGGAAACATCTGGAGATGTGGGGTAGGCCAACATGAGACAGTCTCCTTCATGACGTCAATCCAAGCCAATCCCTAAACAAGAAGACCAGGGGTCAAGAAACGAAGGCTATAACCTCGGTTCTTGCTGTTCATAAGTCTGGATTCCCTGACCCCTACCCTAAACCCCATCCCTCAACATTTTCACCCCTATTTACTGGGGAAGGAGCTCAACAAGTGGTCTTGCCCTCACCCCTCCCATATACAGCGGTTGCTCTTCTAGGCAACAATCCACCGGCTGTGCTCTGCAGCTGTGGCCTGTGAACACCTTCCAGGAGGCAAGATCCCAGGAGCCAAAAGTTGAAGGGAAAGAGCAACCACCTGCATGTTCTGTGGTGTCTGATTAATTTCAAACGAATATTCCAGTGCTTCAGATGTTCCTGGACAGCTCTCTGACATCCTGCAATTAGTCTAAATGGATGTGCTCCATGCAGGAAGATGGAATGAGGGTGACTCTGATTTGAGAGGTGAAGATGAATAAGTAAAACCATAGACTGAACTGGAAGGGACCTTTGAGATCATCCCACTTAAATGCTTTGTGTAACAGATGAGAAAACTGAGGTTCAGGAAGGGGTCATGGTTTGCCTTAACGTCAGAGTGAGTCAGTAGCACAGACAGGGTCTCCGGGTCTCAATTCCCAGCCCAGAGCTCTTTCCACTATACTAATCAAGCATCTAGACCAGTTGGAAGAAGCATGCGAAATGCTACTGATGAAGGAAATAGTAGGTGGTTCCAAGGCAGGGAAGTTGAACATCCAGCCAAAATGTTACAGACAAGGGTCAGTCATATGTTTTCCGTTTATAGTCTTTCTACTGGGCTGCATGTTTCTGAGAACAACAGGCAGAGAAAAAATTAACTTGAGCCTGTGCCTGGTCTACTTTGTAGAGATAGGAGACAGTCATGTCTCTCATCTGATTTGAAGGGTACTAAAGATGCTCTGCTGCCCCAGATAATCTTCCCTATCAGCCTGCTATTTCAGGTAAGTATCATCTTTCCTGGAGGCTGCCTTTAAAAGAGCCTTGGGAAAGAAAACACTGAATGCTGTTTCCAGCCATTAAAATCATATGAATTAGAGATATATTTGATTTCCAGGGATTCTATCAATCTGCATTGAGGAAAGCAGCAAATGATATAAGCCAAGGATCTGATCAATAGATCATAAATACTTGGATTTTCTTAGAACTCTCTGGTCCACCTAGAGAAAGTGTCCTACTTTGAAGACTAGTTGCAGTGAGAAAATAGCCCAGAGATGTGGATGGGGCCTAGAAATCAAGATTGCCTCATACTGCAAGCTCCAGAGAGCTCTGTTGTAGGCATACTTCAGTTCTACGCATTGCCATCCCAAGGTTTCACTGGCTATATCCTTGAACTTGCCACACAAAGAGTCCTCTCTTCACTTCTTCCTGCACCTGGATTCACAGTGATCACTTCCACTCCTGATTTCTGAAGTTAGTATAGTAGATGATAGCTTACAAAGCTCTCTCTCCCATACCTTACAAGGCAGGTGATATGGGTAATCTTATGCTCCTCATTTTACAAATAGGAAACCTGTGGCTCAAAGAGATTAAGTGACTTGCACAAAGTCACAAAAGCAATAGAAGTCATTGTCAAATCAAACTGGAACTCAAGTGTTCTGTCTGTCTCCAAATCATGCCTTCTTTCTCAACACCAGTATTTCCCAAAGTGTTCTTCACAGAGCACAAGTTCATTGAGAATTATGTTGGTAGAAAGGGGAGTTCCATAATCTAATAAGCATTTGCTTCTTTTTCTACTCTCCTAGGAACATGAGCATATTAGAGGCTCTGAGAAGTAACCTACCTGTATAACCCAAAGTTTCCAAACAGTGTTTATGAATAAGAAGAGCTCCCATTAATCGATCACTTACCATGCTAGGCCCTGTGCTAAGTACTTTATATGCATTAGCTTATTCTGTCTTCCAAATAATCTTATGATCTTCATACTGTGCTTATCCCCCTTTTACCATTGATGAAATCGAGGTTCTGAGAGATAAAGTGACTTTCCAAAGTTCACAATAAGAACATAACCAGAAGTGTTCTCAAATCCAGCAGCCTGCCTCTGTACAATATCTGACCACAGAAACTTTCTGTCTAGAAACCTTGTTTATATCCCACAGAACTAGCCTCTTGCAGAGGCAACTTTGGGAAATGTAGTCCCCCACTCACCAACCTCTTTACAACAGCCTTGCCTCGTTCCTTCTGCCTCATCTCTCAACATCCAGAAACAATGTTACTGTCAACCACTGAACAGCAAACCCACAGGCTGGAATATAAGACAGATATTTAGCTACAGGGGAGACAGAAGGCTATAAACAGCATGAACAATATGCCAGGAGGGTGGCCAGAGACTGGGGCCCTGAAAGATGAGACAGGAGGACATCACCAAATGGTTTCACAGTTTTGCTCCACATGCTCAAAGACAGAATTATAACAGAATTCTCAGTTGAATCAATCAAGCCTGTTTTCTCTCTATCTAGCAGGGTAACCGGAGTGATATATATCCACTGCTCTGGCTGCCGACGATTGTAATGCCAGGTAAACGGTCCAAAGTTGGTCAATTCAATTGAAAATATTAAATACCAGTCAAAACCACTGTGTAATGGTCCCACCAATGGATGTGGGCACACACATATGTGTGCGTACACACTCAGATTCACAGTGCCAATAAAACTGACTGATGAGGTCAATTTAGTCAAACAATCAGTCAATTTAGTGGAGACGAAAAAAAAAGTAAGTCAAAGGAGATCCTTGACTAAACTAATCAGTCAATTCAATCCAGTCACTCAGCAGAAAAGCTCTGATAGACACAGCTCGTTTGTCTTTGGGGATATGAAGAGTGACAATGAGGCACAGAACCCAGAGAAAGAGAGGTGAATTGCAACACATTTAACATTTAGGTTAAATGTGAGAAAAACCTTTTTGACAATAATGTCCAAAAGTCTGCTTTGAAAGGAATTTCACAAGCAAAAAACGATGGGAAAACTTCAATAGAGAAACAAACTGGGAGAAAACATTTGCAACACATAAGGCAGACTAAGAGTTGTAGCCCTAATATTTTTTTTTTTTTTTTTTTTTTGAGACAGAGTCTCACTGTGTTGCCCGGGCTAGGGTGCCGTGGCACCATCCTAGCTCACAGCAACCTCAAACTCCTGGGCTCAAGCAATCCTTCTGCCTCAGCCTCCCAAGTAGCTGGGACTACAACATGCCCAGCTAATTTTTTCTATATATTTTTAGTTGTCCGATTAATTTCTTTTCTATTTTTAGTAGAGACAGGGTCTCGCTCTTGCTCAGGCTGGTCTCGAACTCCTGAACTCAAACAATCTGCCCGCCTCGGCCTCCCAAAGTGCTAGGATTACAGGCGTGAGCCACTGCACCCGGCCTGTAGCCCTAACATTTTTAAAGGCTCTTACAATTTGATGTGAAGAAAGACAATCCATGCAACGGAAAATGGCAAAGATTATGAACAGGCAGATCACAGCAGAAAATCTCTACCTGCTGGCTCAGAGTCACAGCAGAAAGTGTTTCAGAATGCAAATGGCCAAGCCATATATGACAATTCAAGATTCTCAACTTGACTAGGAGTCAGGAAAATTCACGTTAATATAACAAGGAAATCCTTTTACCCTTCAGATTAAAAAATATAAACTTAAAAGATTGATAGTATTCAATGTTGGTGAGCACTCTCTCATACACTACTGGCAGAAATGGGCATTGCTTCAACTTTTTCTACTCTGGTAGTAGTTACAAAAATTTTAAGTCCACATACCCTTTGACCCAGCATTCTCACTGTGGGAAAAGCATAAGTTTTTAAGGATATATAAGGAATGCAAAGTGGCATTATATATAATGGCTACAAAAACAAAAACAACATAATATCCACTAATAAGGAAATAGTAGAATAAATTCAGGGACATCCATCTAACAGAATATTCTTCAGGAATTTTTTAATGAATTAGATCTACAGTACTGACCCGAAGGAATGTCTATGACATATTGTTAGGTGAAAATAGGTTGTAGAATAATGTATATAATGTGATCTCATTTTTGCAAACCAAAAATTGGGCAGGCCTGTGTGTATATGTGTGTGTACATATATAGAAAATTATGGAAATACACACATAAAGCTAATAATATTAATTACTTTGGGGAAATAGAAAGAGAAGAGGGGAACTACTGTTTTTTCTTCATACACTGTTTTTGTTTAATAGAATATATTACATTTTTTGAAGTAGAAAATATTAACATCTTTATTTATTATGGAAGAAATCATTGTTTTTTAGTTATCAAAAAATAAAGTAAAAATGGATAAAGGCATTTTCCACTTTTAAAATACTTTATCCCAATACCCCCAAGGTCTACTAGGAAACAACAGATGGCATTTTCCCACTTCTAGAATCATTCCGTGTAAACCCAAGAGAAAGAATTCCTTCTCTCCACTGATTGGGAAGTCCGTCACAGTGGAAGCTGGGCTATTTGGAAACTATGTTGTGGAATCAGGGCTAAAGGCCAATGCTGACGCCCAGGGTCAGATGACAGAGTGTATGTTCATCACACAGGGTGTGTGACTTCAGCTGAAATATGAAGAACCTAGTTTCTTATGTGGCTCATAAACCAGTTCTGAAGGCATTTCCCAAAAAAGAAGTCTAAAATATTTGGGCTGTAGCAGCCACTGTGGTGTAAGCATGTTCCCCCAAGGTTGTTATTTGGAGAGACAGTACTCGACCACTTCAAAGTGTTTCTAGTCTCTTGGTATAAAAATACTTTGGTCTGTTGATATAAAAAACACAAAAAGGCAGTCTCATTTTATGGCCACACCAATTCTGCTAAGTGCAATAACTACGTAACCTTGGATATGTATGTACTTTTAATTCAACCTTTGAGGGAATTGCTTCGATGGTTTCAAACGATTTTTCAACTAGCTTTTGCACAGCTCTCCTGCTGTCACTACGGTCTCATGGTCCTGAGCCCTGCTCAGTGAAAACTGACCTCATATGCAAAGCCATATGCTACTACCATCACTGAGAGAGGCTACTATTTTCGAGTATGTATTTACCATGTGCCAGGCATTGTGTCAAGTGGCAAAGAAACAGAGTCACCAGGAAATTAAGTAACTCATGTAAGGCCACACAGCTAGTATGATTTGGAGCTAGAGACTAACACCAATCTAATTCGAAAGTCCTTTTCTCTTAACCTCTTTGTTATTTGACCTAAAGGGCCACAATAGTTATCTATCTTCAGTTCTCGGTCCTATTCATTCATTCATTCTTTCACTCATGCATTAATGCTACCAAATTTACTGAGCACCTACTATGCGTAAGGCATTGTGCTGGAGATACAGAGAAAAATAAGACACCGTTCCTACTCTTGAGAAACTTACACTCTGGTGTAGGATATAGTTAAGCAACCATAAGTATAATGCAGTGTGACAATACAACATACACAAGAAACTAGGGATGCTTGAGATGAGGAGCAGCTGGTCCTGTCTGACAGCAAAGGGAAGATAGTTGTTTCAGGATCAGGGAAGGCTTGGTTGGAAAGAGGCTATCTTAACATGTCTAAAGGTCAAATCACCAATCCTGACTTTTCTTTATTATTTTGGTTAGGATGTAGAAAATATAAGATAGATGAAAGCCCTTAAAAAGGGAACGGGTAGGATGAGCCACATAAAAAGAACACAATCTTCCCTTTTATTAAAAAAAATGGTGAAAAAGTCTAGGTCCCTGAAATTACTATGATGGGGTCACTTGTTAGATACTTTCACTGATGCAATTAGAAATAAAAGCAAAGCACTTGATGAATTGCAAGCAGACCAAAGCATGGAAGTTGCTTGAATTGCTTGAAATACCATCTGATGTGTATGAGAAAGATTCTCTATCAAACAAAGTACAGTCTTAGGCTAGGTTATTTGAAGTTTATTGTGAGAAGAAGAACTTGATGTATTTCAGAATTTATGTTCATTTAAATCTCTCTTTACATTACCTTGTCTTTAAAAGTCACAGAATATTTAAGAGATAATAATTTATATATTGATGCAGTTATAAAGGGTTTTCTTTCATAAGATAAAGAGAGATTGGGTCATGTTAATTTAGCTTCTCTTAGTTTCACGTTAGAAGATGGCCATGGAGAGGGCTGACAAGACCCAAATGTTCACATAAGCTAAAAGAACCTTGTGGTTACCATGGGTCTAAGCAGACAAAGTCAAGATCATTCAGGAGGTTAATGAGTGCAGCTGAGGACACCAAGGTTCTGAGCATGGGCTCATTAAATCAAGCCAGGTGTAGTGAATTCTATTATGAAAAAGGGTTTGGATCATAATCCAGAAAGACCCAGTCCCAAGCACCGTAATCCCAAATGTTGAAATCCTGAAAGTTCAAAATCCCTAAAGTCTAAATTCCAAAAGTCTGAAATACGCAGCATCTAAAATCCCAAAAATCCCAATTGCAGGATAATTGCATCATGTTAGTCAGGACTATTACCTTGTTATTTTTTTTTATTTGGAAATTAAGTATGGTTTAAGGAGATGCATATACTTGCCAAATTGACAAGGGATGGACTTGAGGACTTAATTCGTTTTGAGTGTGTCTGTGATCATGTTTCCAGAGGCAATTACTGTGTGAATCTGAGTGGATTAGGTGGGGAAGATCTGCCCTCGGTGTTGGTGGGCACCATCTAATCAGCCACAGGCCTGGAGAGAACAAGTACAGAAGGGGAACTGGTCTCTCTCTGAGAGTTGGGACGGACTTTTCTTCTGCTGCTTTGGACATCAGTAATTTGGCTCCACAAAAGTACATTATCACAATGTTGACTTTGTGTGTAAGCATTGTGTGTGTACATAAAAACATTGAACCCTCGCTAAATAAAGAGATGTCTTTTTTGTACTATCTGCATTTGTGAAAGACAAAATTTCTTGAGATCTCAGCTCTCAGGACGACTGCATATGCAGTGGTGACCCATCACAGTTTTTGATTGATCTCATCAAAAGACTTAAGTCATTGTATTTCAGATGACTGCAGTTACAAAGCTAGGTTCATACAATTACCAGCTGTAGTGATATGTGTTTCCACATTTCCCTTCTTGACCTATTTCTTCAAAAATATGGTTCATCTGCTCATAACTGTTATACTCGTGCAACTATCATTAGTATACCTGAGTGTTCATGCTTACAAAAATATGTATGTTATTATTGCCTATTTTATCATGGCCTATGAAGTGTTCTATTGTGTTTTTATATGTTTCTCAAATAAATCCCCTTTTAAAATGTAAATAAGTATCTTTTAAAAAATTTTTAACTTATTTTTTCCAGAACTATATTTTCAGGATTTTGATCTTTGGTATTTTAGACTTCAGGGATTTTGACCTTTCAGGATTTCAACATTCGGAATTATGGCATTGGGGCTTGTGTCTTTTGGGTTTATGATCAGCACCCTATGAAAAGCACCATGTAAGAGGATAGCAATGTAAAATTTTCACTTTTGTTGAAAAGCAAAAGCAGAAAAAGTAACCAGCTACATCCTACCATCAGTTGGCACCAGCTTTGTCTGCGAAAAATGATACATCATCTACCCCTACAATAAAGCAAACCAAGAACAAGCAATGACTTGGAATCTGTAGTTTATGTTGAAAACTTTTTTTGTTTATCTAATGCATCAGGAGATCTGCTCTCAGGGAGCTCAATCACTTGATTGGATTTCTAGTTCAATTCCTCAGAACTCATTCTGCCATTCTAAAAAGAGAATGGAGGAAATAGCCAATGTGTACCAGTTATATATTGCTGTATAACAAACCACCCCAAAACTTAGTGATTTACAACAACCACCATTTATTTGGCTTATAACTCCACAGGCACCACAGGTCCAAGATTAAGGTGAGCCAAAGTGAGCTGCCAAAGGCACAAACTGAAGGAGGCTCTCTCTCTCTCTCTCTCTCTCTCTCTCAGAGCCATGCAATTGTCAGTCCTGTGCTTGTATGACCCTAAGAGTGAGTGCTTCCTTCCATTTTTTGCTCTGAGTGCCTTACTTGTCTCACTCTAGTCCCAGCCCTGATGGTTCTTCTGATCTAAGCCAGCTGCAGTAATCTCTATGGGGATCTCTTTTTTTCTTCTTTTTTTATTTCAGCATATTATGGGGGTACAGATGTTTAGGTTACGTATGTTGTCCTTGCCCCCCCCCCAAGTCCGAGTTTCAAATATGTCCATCCTATTGCGTGGTGCACGTTGCACTCTTTGTGTATGCATATACCCGTCCCCTCCTTCCTCCTCCCCCCTCCCCCCTGCCCAACATCCAATAGATGTTATTCTTATATGTGCACTTATGTTTTGATCAGTCTCTTTTTCAATTTCAAAATATTAAGGGGTACAAATGTTTTTGTTACATGAATACTTTTTATAATGCTTAAGTCAGAGCTTTCAAGTGTGCCCATCACCCAAATAGGGTTGATTGTACCCAACAAGTAAGTTTTTATTTTTGCCCCTTCCTTGATTTCCAATGACCTTCACATCTCTTTGTGCCCATCGATTAGCTCCCAATTACTAGAGAGTACATGTGATGTTTATTTTTTCCATTCCTGAGATACTTCACTTAGGATAATGGTCTCCAGTTCCATCCAAGTTTCTCCAAAAGACATTATTTCATTCCTTTGTAAGGCTGAGTAGTACTCCATGGTGTGTGTGTGTGTGTGTGTGTGTGTGTGTATACACACCACATTTTTTTAAACCACTCATGAATTGATGGGCACTTACTTGGGTTGATTTCACATCTTTGCGTTTGTGAATTGTGCTGTAATAAACATTTGAGTGCAGGTGTCTTTTTGATAAAATGAGTTCTTTTCTTTGGGTAGACATCCATCTAGTGGAATCTTTTATTTCCTTGGTTTTTTCTCTTTTTACTTTAAAGAAACAATTTTTCTCACGAAAAAAAATCTCCTTTATTGTTTTTCCCAAGTAATTTTAGCCCTCCATGTTCTATTTTTTTCCAGGCCATACAAAGACTTTATTTGCCTATGGGTTATTTTTGATATCCTTGAATAATGTGGGAGTTGGGGGCACTGATCCCCAACATGGTCAAAAATCCATGTATAACTTTTAACTCATCAAAATCTTGACTGCTAATAGCCCACTGTTGACTAGAAGCCTTACTGATAACATAAATAGTCAATAAACACATATTTTGTATGTTGTATGTATTATATACTGTCTTCTTACAATAAAGTAAGCTAGAAAAAAGAAAATGTTATTGAGACAATCATAAGGAAGAGAAAATATATTTACTGTTCATTAGGGAGAAGCAGATTATCATAAAGGTCTTCATCCTTGTTGTCTTCCCCTTGAGTAGTCAGTCTGAGGAGGAGGAAGAGGAAAGGAGAGGTCTTGCTGTCTTGGGGGTGGCAGAGGCAGAAGAAAATTCACATATAAGTGGACCCATGCAGTTCAAACCTATGTTGTTCGATGGTCAACTATATTCTGAATTTTAACAATTTCTTCATTTTCTTCCTACAAGAACTGAGGTGAATTATAAATCCAGTTGAAATGATAGGACTTAGGCAGCACTTTAGAGTGTCTATTTGATTTATTAGTTAAAAGAATTGGTACAGATTAATTAAACTACAATGTAATCTACCCCATGTCTGAGGGAACAATGAAACTATTTGATGGTTCTTTCATATTCACATCTCCTCCTGTAAAAAGTAGAATAATGACTCTATAATGAAACCGTTATAGAAATATAATGTATCCTGAAAAGATATTAATTATTTTTTTATAATTGGTCAAATGGGAAAAAAATCTCTTTTCATATTAATTAGACATATTAACTCTTTATTCACTCCGCTGCAAAAAAAAAAGGTAACAACACTACAAAGACTTTTCATATCCAAGTTTTAAATCAACTATAGACTATTCACTTTCCCTAGGAACCTACAGATATGTAATTTGAAAATGGCCGCACATACATAGAAAACTAGAGAGGGTTAAAAAATATGAAGGCTTAGTCTTTATGTGTCATTAGCTCTCTAATTTTGCCAGGCTCTTTTATGCTATGGTGGTCAGCTTATTAGTGGGCTAGCAGCTAAATGATCTAGGATAGCCTCACTCACATGTCTGGCATTTGGTAGATGTTGGCTGAGGTAATAGGGGTGACTGGGCCACATATGTCTCTTTGTTCAGCAGGTTAGCACAGGCTTCTTCACTGGAGTCCTTCCTAAAATTCCTATAAGCAGCGAAAGAGAACAAGCCCCAGTGTGCAAGAAACATTCAGATCTCTGCTTGCATTACATGTGCTATAGTCCCAATGGCCGAAGCAAGTGAGACAGCCAAACCCAGAGTCAGTGTGGAAGGAGACTATACAAAGGCATGGAACAGGGAGATATGAACAAATTAGGAGCTGTTGCTACACCACTCTACCACAAGGACCAAAGGTGAATTACAGAAACAGAAGGGAATGACTGTGATCAATGCATCCACTGAATAAATTTTAATCAAGAAAAGATCACAGAAGGATTTTCTCTAGACTGCATCAGCCACTGAGGGGGAACTTCCTCACTGAAGAAATGAGATTGAACTGATGTTGCATATACACTCCTCAGAGTTTCACACATGGGCTTTCAAAGGACCTGTCTCATGTGAATTTTCTCCTAAATCACTACCTGGTGAGAACCCTGAGAAGGACATTTCCAAAGCTCCCGCAGGGCATAGACCAAAGGAGGGCTTAGGGATTCTACCTACTGCAATTTCTCCTAGATGATGATGATAAATAGGTCGAAAATCCTTGTTTTAGAGGAAAAGCAACCTTAACTCTTACCCTTAAATAAATAAACACCACTTTGCCATTGGATGTAAGGACTACTTCTGTTTGAAACTCAGCTGCTCTCCAAATCTGCATCCAGTAGCATAAATGAAGAGATGTTACCTTTTTCCTAATTAGTTCCAGGTAGAATTTGGCATGTAAACCGGTAAAAATAAATATCTGGACATTTCCTACTCTTTCTAACCTCATCTCCTATTTATCTAACCCCCTCCAATATCTACTTGAAATTTGGAGCCTGTCGCAGCTAACCACATTGCCCCAAATCTTACTCCAAGCAACTCTGTGGCTATTTTGATGAGGAGGAAAGATGTTTTGATCCCTTCCTGGGAATCCTGAAGAGCAGAGTTCTGAAGAGCATGTTCCTTGACTGCTAGATATTTTCAAATACTGACAACACTGATGTATGCAAATAGGCAGACAAAGGAACAGTTGGATGGCTGCAGAATCAGTCACCTTACGTAGTGTGCAAGCTTATCCCAAAATGAGCCACTTGGAGCAATTGTCAAAGATATCAAGGGTTTATTCTGAAAAGTGTCAGGAGGCTTAGCCACTCATTCTTCCCAGGAAATCATTTCAGACTATGAGGATCTGAGAGGTTTATTTGCACGTGGTGGAACAGGAGAGTACATTATTCACTGGTGAGATGAGCTGACTGCATTTTATCCATTGACAGTTATTCCCAAAGCAGATCATCAAAATGCAGCTGTTGGGGTAATCATGGGAAATGTATTCATACACACGTAAGATGGGTCATCTTCAGATGAAAGACCTTGCAACTGAGACAGTGCTTATTTGAGAATAAGCACCGGAGCCCTGTTTAAAGACAACTCACCTACTGTCAGCTTGACAAAGGATCTGAGGTAGCAATAGGGGCACTAAGGAAAAAACCACCCCATACCTTACACCACACACAACTTGCCCAAGGGATCGATCAATTCCACCAAGAGCCAGCTCATTCTCTATAACAGCACATATTTTCCTGCTATTATTTAGTAGTGACTTTTCCCTTATACCAAATTTTGACTGTAAGTGAGAAAGATAAATAGGCCCTTCCAAAACTGAAGGCAATTAATTCCAACATGCAAAGTTTCCAAAACTGTTTCCATGACCTTCCCTATGATCCCTAACAACATTGCTCATTCTAGGAAAAAGCATTCATTTAAGGACCAATGTTTTACATCTGCTCTATGGGGGCTCACACCAATATAACAAGCTTTGGTAGAGTTACTCCTAAATTTTTGAAGTGCAATTGACTTTGATCACTTCCCACAGGTGTGAAGGGTAGTGGCCCCACTAGGACATTCAGCTTCATTAGGATGTTGATCTTTAGCCTACTCTTTGGGAAGAGAAAAGGTCATTGGACTGTACCATGACTACATGAGGCAGGTAAGACAGGGTTTCAGTGCTAGCCAAAGGAGTTTGGGCTGAGTTTACCCTCCTCCCCAGACACACTCTCTTCTCCATTCATATGGATTGTCTCATTGCTCTTCTAACTTTTATGCTTCTAACTCCTATATTTTCTATGCTGTTTCTCTACCTGGAAACACTTTCCTCTATTTCCTTTGCCTGTAAAATCCTAATAAGTTTTTGAACGCTAGATCAAGTTCTATATCTTCTGAAAAGCCTTTCTTGACTGCCACAGCCTAAGGCCATATCTCTCTTTTCATAATCAATAACACTCACATTAGCACTTGGCTGTGTACATCTTATATTGCTCTATGTTGGTTTCATAAGTCATCCTTGCCTCCCTAAATGGATTCTAAGGTCCTCAAAAGCAAGAACTATCTATGCCATATTGTACATTAACTATTCTCCCTTCTACACACACACACACACACACACACACAGTACCTACGAGGGCTTACATAGGAGACAATAAGTATTTGCTAATTATCTGTGTGTCAGTAAGAGGTCATCGAAGACTCTTCTGTAGTCAGGTAGGCTCTTAATGAGAGCAAAGGCCTCAGAATTATTTGAGACAAACTTAAGGAAACATAAAATATATCAGATTTCTTCCTGAACTGATAAATCATATTCCAGCACAATTAGCTAAATTGATTGGTCCTACACAGAGAATTTGTGGAGATGTGGCTACTTCAAAGAAGGGTGATAACATCTGTTTTCTTTGTCCACATGTATATGTAGTCATTTTGGTTGAATAATCAGACAGTTAAGTGATTATGGTTTATGCACCATTATTTTCTACTTTTCAACTAGCGGTTATGTCAAACATTTAAAACCTCTGTGGTAAAAGAGCCATAAGAGCCAAGCTAACCCAATGAAATTAGCAGTGCCACCACAGTCAGAATGGCGGCAGGGGGAGATCAAAAGAACCCTGAACTATGGAATCAGGAAAGCCAAGTTGAAGTTCAGTGCCTGGTCTAGCTGGGTGATTGATGAATTAGTTCCTTCACCTCTCTGAGTTTGTTTCCTCACCTATGAAAAGGTGATCAATGGCTCAAAAAGACTAAGATGATAAAGAGTCACTGCATTTTAAACCTGGCTGAGACAAGATCTGAACAGACAGCAGGAAATTTTCTCCACCATCTCTGGGCTGCACCAGAGCTACACCCCACTATGTGTAGCTAATAGGCATCAGGAGCCCTGCAGTCCACTGCTGTCGGGTTCATTCATTTGACAAGGGCAGGCACATTGCCTTATGAACCCAAACTATGTTGAAACACAAGCTAGTGTTTAACTTGTCACTGTCTCAGTTCACTCTCGTGTCATCCAAGTCTTCATGGAAGAGGATGTTCTTTCAGAACAAGGAATTTTATTGAATGCCATAAATATAAGCTGTCACCCCATCTCAAAGTTTTCAGGTTTGATGTTGCTTAAAACTTCTATTTTAGGGAGAAATGTGTTTTAATTGTACAAGCTGTGTTTTACCACTGTGTGTTGAGGGAATAGAGGGATGAAGATTAATTACTTTGGTCAGACAAGTATTGAAAGACAGAAAAAACACTGCTTATAACCTACAGATAATGTTAATTGGATGAATAGAATAAGCCATCATTTTAAAAATTCATACTGTTATTCATTCATTTAGCAAATGCTTAACTCTGTGTAAGTAATTGTGCCAGGTGTTATTTCAGTAGAAGACAAAGTATGGTTCTCACTCTCCATCCAGAGCTCTTTCTTGTTCCTACTGCCTTTCCTGGATGCTATGGTTAAGATGCTAAGAAGATTAGAGCTGTCGTTTGACTTCTTTGGGCCTCCAAGTCAAAACCCCACAACTCATGCCAGGGTTAATCCATCCTAGTGGGTAAAGCCTCCTACTAATGTCTTCACTCTATTTCTCAGTTGTCATAGCAAAATGCACAAAGATCAAAAAGAGACAAGTTAAAAGAAACTGAGAAATGCAAGTAAAAATGATATTAAGAATGTAAATAGGAGAGAACAAAAAATAGCCATGAAAATCACATTAGTCAGCCAGAAAAAGGTCAAATGAGTCAAAGTTTCCATGAGCTTTCATAGACTATATGATATTTCTTTCCTCAGCCAAGGCTGGTGTTCTTGGACCTCCAAGGCTCTCATCCATTGCGGGGAGGCCCAGGGATAGCCATATGAGGCATGGAAGCACCAAATATTGAATCATTGTTTGTCTCTATGAACAGGAAAGGGAATATTCTACAGGGCCTCAATAATCATTTGTTCAATGATACAGTGGTAGGCATTGGGGGATCTAAAATGAAATGATAAGTATCCCCATGGCTGAACAGAATATAGCAACTGGTTATCCAGAGGTGGGTGACACTTGGAAATCCAGGTAGAAGTCAATGTCCAGGAAATATGTTGGCAGAGAACAGGGCCCCAACCACTGGGCTAGGAGTTTATGACAGGATTCCTATCCTAAGAGGACATAGAAAAAGTATAACTGAACATACTAGATATTAACAGTTAAGACAAAATGAACAATCGGGAAATAAGGCCACAGGGCAGTTATCAGGGCTAGAACACAAAGTCAAGGCTTTGTGGTCAACCTAATGCCCTTTCCCAGAGTATTAGACTAGGATACTATTAATCCTTTCTGACCATAGTTGGGATTGGTCCTAGAGAGTAGATGGAGCTGAAGCCCGCAGGAGGGAGTCAAGCAGCTTCAGGTCTGGGAAGGGGAAAATTGAGAGGCTCAGAAGCAGACAGAATTTGATACTCAGAGTCCTGCCCTCTGATAGGAAATTAATGAAAAGAATCAAGCCAAGGTATTATTGGCTAACTGTGTCAACCTTTTCCGAGCACATTTACATTTTGATCCAAGAAAAGAAATAACTAAAGTGCCCATGTAAATATATTGCTGGACAGAGTTGAGGGGGAGGTGCAGAAAGTAAGAAAAAGCCTGAGCATTACCAAGTCTAGGGGTCCCAGAGACGCAAATTGCCTATTCTGTGTATAGAAGACATATGAATTTTTGCCTGGATTGCATCTTGAGACTATATGCTGGGAATATGGACCTTCATATTCATGGAGTTGAAATAACCTGCCCATCCCAACCTCTGAGAAATAAGGAAGACATAGAACAGCAGGTGAGGCTCACCTGAAGAATTGAAAGCAGCTACCTAAAGCCTGTCTGGATGTGAATTTGCCATTTTAGGAGTCAGAAACTGTTGATCAGAAATGATTATATAAGAAGTTGTAAGTTTTACAACTTGGCTCCATGCTTGCTATTTGTACCATCCCCTGTCTATTCTCCTGTAGTGATTAGCCTTCCTGTCTCCTGCCTGTTCTCCTATAGTGATTAAGCCTGCAAACCTCTAGACCAGGAATCAGCAAACTTTTTCTGTAAAGTGTCAGATAGTAAATATTTTAGACATTGCAGGCCATTAAAGTCTTTGTCAAAGCTACTCATCTCTGCCATTACAATGCAAAAACAGCCATAGACAATAAGGAAACCAATGGGTGTGGTTGTGTTCCAATGAAACTTTACTTGCAAAAATAAGCAGTGGTCCAGATTTAGACAGTGGGCAGTAGTTTGCTGACCTCTGCTCTCAACCCCCAAATAGCCTTTTGGCTTATCATTAGAAGCAGCTGCAGGGGTGAGGGGCCAGGGAGAATGCAAGCAACTCTGCCATCAAGTTTAGGTAGAAAGAGTTGGAGTAAAGCAGCTATGCAAGAAAGGGAAGCAGGCAGAAACCCCGGGCCCTGCTGCTGCAAAGAAAGAAAAGAGTCTCAATCTTAGGAGGGAAATTGAAGTTGATCAGTGGAAAATCCTTGTGTAGGACTCTCTGGTCAGTGCCTCACATGGTACCTCTCAAATCATAGTGCACAACTACCTCAACTTGTCCATAGGGCCAATTCTGGAAAGGAAAAAAGTAGGTGAAAAAAATGAAGGAGGAAAGTGAACTCAAGGGAGCTCAGCAATGAAGAAACCTTATTTTCTCGTATTGAAACAACTTGGGCAAGAAGAAATCTGAGAGTGTCTGGCACCCTGGCATAAGGTATTCAGGGAGATTTGAAAATGCAGGTCATAGTTATAATAACCAAAGGAGTAGGTAGCAGTCATTAAAAGAACTCTTTTTGAGATCTGAATTGAATTGTTGAGTTTTTCTTGAACTGTTTTGAGTATTCATTCAAATACAGCACTTTGTCCTTCAGGGTTCTTAGAAACTATTAATAATAAGTAGTCAGACCAACTCCAAACCATACTTAAAATGAGAAATAGATTTGTGCGGGTGAAGCAACATGTACATATGCTTATAGATAGTCTATTGGGACATTTTCTCAACTATGTCCTACAAATAACAACTGAATCCTAGACATGCAGCCAAATTTTGTACAATCCAACAATAGTCCCTATGGGAAAAAAAACTTCTGTTTCTCATTGTGTCTTTTGATATCCTAGCAGACACTGAAAGGTGAGGGCACTTAGAAGACAAAAGATTTGCTATCCCAAAGACAAAGGGTTACAATGGGAGAACAATCCTAACCTTATTCTGCTCCAGGTCAAAATGATCCGATCCTGCTTCTTCTGAACTCTCTCCAGGAAGAGAAAGGCACACCCAGGGGAACTGTTCCAACTTAGTCACATCCATGGGGTAAGCCAACTAAGTAACTTAGGGGGAGAGGGGAAGGGAGGTTTACAAAAACACACCCTCAAGCATGTGCATCCACTCTGAAGCCAAAATGAATCTGAAGAAGAAACAACTCCTCATTTTCCACTTAGTTTTCATTAGATTTTCTCTCTTTTGTTGTGTGAGCAGAAGACAGTCTCCTTGGTGAATAAGGAAGACTTTCAACAGAACCTAGACAGAGCTTATGAATCAGACATGATGGAAAACTAGTGACTTCAATTCATTAACCCAGGTCCATGACCCCTCAATGGCAAAGAACTAGAAATTCTACTCTCTTGGTTTATGGGGCCATCTGAATAAGCTGGGACAACTTAGAAACACTGAGCCTTTTCAAATATACTCAGTTCAATCACATGCCTGTAGATTTGGCCTGAATCTAGAGACTCCATCTATTGCAAACCTGCTTGCACAATCAGAGACATGCTTGTATATGTTATGAACCATGCTTCAAATATGGCTCTCCGTATACCAAAACCATATTCCCAAAAATAGTTAACTATTTTGACGGAATAGACTAGAAATGATTTAGATCTAATCTACCTGCTAACTGGGAATTGACCAGTAGAATGCTTGGGAATTAATATAAAAACTAAAAGGTGTTATAAGGCATTATTGCAGGAGAGGAAATGAGCCTAATCTGTGGCAAGAGAGATTTGGTCTTGGCAACAAAAAGTCCTTCTGCACTGCCATAGTATTCACCCATTAAAATAAGTAAGCCATTGACTTAAAAGATGAGTACTTGGGTTCCACTACCTGTTTCCCTCTGTAAACATAGGCAAGTCACTTAACCCTCTGAGTCTGCAGTTCCTCAGCTATAAAGTGGGATAATAATGCCTATTTTGCATGCTTGTGGAGATGATTAAAGTGAAATGAGACCATTGCATAGATTGTGGCTGAATACATGTTTCAATTCAACCAGTGTTTATCGAAAGGCTATCCTGTGCCAGGAATGGGACATGGGTAGAGGGTAGAGATTTCCTAGGGAGTGTATTGCAAATAAGAAACACAATATGAAGCAGGGCAAGGCCTGATTAAAATCTTCAATGACACTAAGCACTTGAAAAACATATAGTGCCTCCTCTGCAAGTAATTCAAAATAAAAGGTATAAGAAAGTACAGCTATGTTCTGAATTTCTCCAAGGAAATAATAAACACTTATATAGTACTTACAGTGTTCCAGGCATTGTTGTAAGCATTTTACATTTGTTAACTGATTTAGTCTTTATAACAATCCTATGAGACAAATACCATTACTATCCCCCATTTTACTGATGAAAAAACTGGGTTACATAGAGGTTAACTAACTTTCCCGAGATCACAATGTTGATAAGTATCAGAGACAGGATTTTGAACCCAGTTTATGTTCTTAATTGTTATGTTATACAGTCTCTTCAAGATGACTCACTCTCTCCTCTCTGCCTCTCTCCTTTTCTCTTCCTCCTTCCCTTGCTCCCTTCCTCCTTTCCACCCTTCCTTCTTTCCTTCCTTTCTTTTTTTTATTTCAGCATAATATGGGGGTACAGATGTTTAGGTTATGTGTGGCCCTTGCCCCCCTCCCCCGCTTCCTTCCTTCTTTTCTTCATTCTTTCCTTGCTGTCTTCTGAGAAAACAAATATCAGCAATTTTGCCCTTGCAACTACTTTTCTTAAACACAACTTCAGACATCATGCCAATGTATTCATGCTCCTTAAACTGTGATATGTGTGATTATATCATGAAGGTATACAAAGTCAGAGGCTAAATAATGCCCATCTTCTTGGAACACCAATTTTAGTCAAGCATATGGTTATATGGAATAAAATGTACTGAGCACTTAATGAGTCAGGAATTTAGGCCTCAAAATAACTCGTGAAGAAGATAATACTATTCCCACCTTAACGATGAGACACTGAGGCTTATAGTGATTAAGCAACTTGTCCAAGGTAACACAGCTAATAAGCAGTGGAGCCAGCGTAACTTGAAGACTAGCTTGGACCTTGGCTTAACTAATGCCAAGTACTTCTAACTACTGTGCTCCATATCTTTAAAGCACAGATGTATAACAGAAAACAAATTTCACATACATAACATTTTGAAGAAATGTCAAACTTGTAGCCAGCTACTTTAGGCTACAACCTCAGGTCCCAAAGATAAAGTAAAAAAGACCAAGGGTGCACTATCACCACATCTATTCAACATAGTGCTGGAAGTCCTAGCCAGAGCAATCAGGCAAGAGAAGAAAATCAAGGGTCTCCAAATGGAGAAAGAAGAGGTCAAACTATTGCTCTTTGCTGATGATATGAAATTATATCTAGAAAACCCCAAAGATTCTGCCAAGAGACTCTTGGAATTGATAAATAAGTTCAGCAAAGTCTCAGGTTACAAAATCAATGTACACAAATCAGTAGCATTCTTACACACCAACAACAGTCAAACTGAGAACCAAATCAAAGACTCAATACTTTTCACAATAGCTACAAAGAAAATAAAATACCTAGAAATATATTTAACCCAGAAGGTAAAAGATCTCTACAAATAGAACTACAAATCACTGAAGAAGGAAATTGTAGGTGATATAAACAAATGGAAAAATATATCATGCTCATGGATAGATAGAATCAACATTGTTAAAATGTCTGTACTATCCAAAGTGATTTACAGATTCAGTGCAATCCCCATCAAAATACCAACATCATTTTTCACAGATCTAGAAAAAAATAATTCTACACTTTGTTTGGGAACAGAAAAGAGCCCGAATAGCCAAAGCAACCTTAAGAAAAAGGAACAAATCTGGAGCCATCAATTTACAGACTTTAATCTATACTACAAGGCTCTAGTAACAAAAACAGCATGGTACTGGCACAAAAATAAAGAGATAGACCAATGAAACAGAACAGAGAACACAGATATAAAACCATCCACATATTGCCATCTGATCTTTTACAAAGTAGACAGCAATATATACTGGGGAAAGAATCCCTATTCAATAAATCATGCTGGGAAAAGTGAATAGCCACATGTAGAAGATTGAAACAGAATCCATGTCTCTGACCACTCACAAAAATTAATTCAAGATGGATCACAGACTTAAATCTAAGACATGAAAGCATAATAAATCTAGAAGAAAATATTGGAAAACCCCTTCTAGATATCAACCTAGGCAAAGAATTTATGAAGAAGACCCCATGACAATCACAGCAACAACAAAAATAAATAAATGGGACTTGATTAAATTAAAAAGTTTCTTCACAGCCAAGGAAACAATGAACAGAGCAAATAGACAACTTACAGGCCACGCGGGGTGGATCACGCCTGTAATCCTAGCACTCTGGGAGGCTGAGGTGGGAGGATTGCTTGAGCTCAGGAGTTCAAGATCAGCCTGAGCAAGAGTGAGATCCCATCTCTACTAAAAATAGAAAAAAATCAGCTGGGTGTTGTGGCATGTGCCTGTAGTCCCAGCTACTCGAAAGGCTGAGGCAGGAGGATCACTTGAGCCCAGGAATTGGAGGTTGCAATGAGCTACAATGACTCCATTTCACTCTACCCAGGACTACAGAGTGAGACTGTCTCAACAACAACAAACAAAACAAACCAACAAACAAACAAAAAACCAAATAGACAACCTACAGAATGGGAGAAAATATTTGCATGCTATACATCCAACAAAGGGCTAATAATGAGAATCTACAAAGAACTCAAGCAAATCAGCAAGAAAAATTCAAACTACCCCATTAAAAAGTGGGCAAAAAAATGAAGCTTTTCAAAAGAAGACAGACTAATGGCCCATGGACATATGAAAAAAAACTCAGCATCACTAATCACCAGAGAAATGCAAATCAAAACCACATTGAGATATCACCTAACCCCAATGAGAATGGCTTTTATCAAAAAGTCCCAAAACATGGACGCACTTGAAACTCGGACTTGGGGGGGGGGAAGGGCAACATACGTAACCTAAACATGTGTAACCCCGTAATATCCTAAAATAATAATAATAATAAAAAAAGAAAGTCAGAAAAAAAAAGTCCCCAAACCATAAATACCAGTGTAGATGCAGAGAGACAGGAACACTCATACACTGTTGGTGGGACTGCAAACTAATGCAACCTCTATGGAAAATAGTATGGGGAAACCTCAAAGAACTAAAAGAAGACCTACCATTTCATCTAGAAATTCCACTACTGGTTATTTACCCAAAGGAAAAAAAGTCATTTTATCAAAAAGATGCCTGCACTCAAATGTTTATTGCAGCACAATTGACAATTGCAAAGATGTGGAATCAACCCAAGTGTCTATAAATTCATCAGTAGATTAATAAAATGTGGCATATGTATACCATGGAGTACTACTCAGGCATAAAAAAATGAATTAATACCTTTTGCAATAATCTGGTTGGAACTGGAGACCATTCTCCTAAGTGAAGTATCTTAAGAATGGAAAAACAAATACCACAAGTACTCACTATTAAACTGGAACCAACTGGTCAGCACTCATGTGCACAGATGGAAGTAAAACTCAATGGAAATAGTGCAGGGGGGAGAGGGGAGGAGGGGATGGGTGAAATCATACCTATCGGGTACAATGTACACTATCTGCGTGATGGGCACACTTATAACTTTGACTCAAACTGTATGAAAGCAATCCATGTAACCAAAACATTTGTACCCCCATAATATTCTGAAATAAAAAAAAGAATTCACTATCCTCAGTTGCTATGGCTACTGTGGTGAGAAAAAATGAGAAGCCCTACAAAAAGCATACATGACCAGAATTGGATGAGACTAGCAGATTCAGTGGGCCCCATCCATATTGACTAATGAAGACTGTCTTGTGAGCATCTAATTCTGGTTCCCTGTATCAGTCAGGGCCTGTAAAAGAAAGAGATGGCACATGCAAATTAGGAGAATTTGAGAGGAATTGAATTAAGGGGCTATTTATATAAAAGTGGATGGGATATATGGGACACATAATGGATAGTGCAATAACTCAGAGATATTAGCAGCAAGGCTATTACCAGCCCTAGGCCTGAAGGGACAGGGGGTAAGAATGGTTACTGGAAGGCAAAAGGAGAGAGTGGTGTAGAGAAGGCTGCCTTGAGAGAAGCAGTGTCCTTTGGTTGGGAGACACAGTAATCCCAAGGAAACTTCATAGCAAGAGAGACAAGGAAATCAATACCCTGACCTCAGTCTCCTCCTTCCCTCTGACCTCCTGTGGGAGCTTCCCATTAGCCAAACTGAGCCGGATGCCAGAGCGCAAGGGAGCTGGTCGATGTAATCGATACAGTTCAGATTATGGAGGGCAGAGAGCAGGGAAGAAAAGGGCAGAGAGTGGATCTGGAAAAGGCAAAGAGAAGACATCCAGCACAATTTCCTTGTGAGACTACTGTGAGACCTACCAAAATGTACTGTTATCACTTTCTCAGTCTGCTGATACCATGGAGACTCAATAAAAGTAACATCCAAGAGATCACTCCAGCCCATACATACTAAAATTTACAGTGTATTAGGATATTGCCAGCTGCTCTGATAAACTCCAAACTCTCGGTGCCATAACACAGTAAAAATATTTCGCAGTTCAATGCGAATATTTCTGAATGTGAAGGGCTTCCACATGGACACCAAGGACCCAGATCTTTCCATGTCATGCCTTTGCCTCTTCTGGAGCCTTGGAGTTCTCTCCATTCAACCAGTAGATAAATAAATAAACTAAAGTCACTGCTTCTTAACTACTTTGGCCTAAAAATGACATGAAGCAATTCCTCTAAATTCAACTAGTGAGACCTAGTGACACGGCCCCATCTAAACATGAGAGGGGCTGAGAAATGCAGTGCCTGGCTGTATAGCTGCTACCCAACAGCAACCCTGCAATATGGAAAGGGAGCAGGAATATTTGGGGGTCAGTTAGGCATCTGTGGCACAGATAGCTTTGCAGGAAAAAAATAAACTTAAATTCTTTACACAAACTGACATCCTATCAACCATTTAATAAAATAGTTATTGCAGGCTGCTATATGGTAGGCACTGTGTGGAAGAGAAAGGAAGTATTAAGCTTGGTAACTGTCCTTAAAAGACTTATAATATTTGCAGAGGCATCCAGGTAAAATAGCTAAAATTGAATCAATTATTTAGTTGTTTTCCAGTTCTTGATGCCTGTTGCCATGGAAATGTAAGCATATGAATGGTTGATTTAACTTATTCTTTTTTAAATCCATATATTCGCAGGCTTTCTACACAGATTCATATAATTCTAGCATTCTAAATAAAATTGATCCATCAATTTTGTTATACTACTAATAACTTATTTATTTATTCAGAAAATATAGTCAAGCTTTTTGTCTGTAACTGTAGCAACAGCCTTGGGTCCCCTAATCACCACAAACTAGTCCCCTCATCCTCCCTTGGTATCCTAAGACCACTTATTTAATTCCAAGAAATAGTTATTAAAGAGTCTAATTTATTGTCTCATGAAGAGAAAAGAATTCCAATTAATTACATGTAATTTTACTCCAAGGTTCCAACCTATAATTCAATTTCTATTGATTTAGGCTTTTTCTTGTTCCCTTCGGTATGTCCTTTAAGAGTACCTTAGTTATTTTATTCTTTGAGATTGAATTTTGTTAAAAAGGGCAGTGACATACAGGTTAGGTTTGGTTTGTAAAAGTCAAAAGCCGCCTGGCAGAACAATTAGCAAGGCAACTCTGTGAGAAAGGCTGGAATCCACATATATAGACAAACACTGCATTCCTGACATGCCAATCCCATGTTTTGCTGGGGGAAAAATTACTCTTCTAATGATGGGAATATGTAACATTTTTATTTCTTCTTTAGATTGAGAAAGGCTGTAATGAGATTTAAAATGAATGAAGTGGCAGCTACTGCCTGGCCTGCCAATGAAGACATGGCACAAAATCTATGGAGGCTACATAAAGACCCCAGATAATCGAAGTCCACTATCACTTTAAAAACTTAAAATTAGCCTGCCAAATTTTCAACCTCCCCCTATACCGAGCCCAAGAGCTGTTCACAAGAAGCAAGACCAGCTCCTTCAAATTGCACTTCCTTTCCCTGGCCTTTCCTAAAGAGATACTAATTAGCAGCAAAAAAGTTGTAGATCTATGAGTGAAGGAAAAGGAGCTTGAAGCCTACCTCAAGCCCTGGATTATAGAGCAATTACCATTGCTACAAGCCTACAATACTGATCACATGGAATTAAAACAAACCATCTGACAGAATTCACTGAATATGGCTCTGCTGACTGATCATACTTCTAGCACAGCCTCTACACCATTCCAAAGTAAATGAAAAAGGGCCTTAAGATACCGCACAGTGGGGAAGAAGAGTTTTATACCAGTCCAGCAGCCAGTCTTGTGCTTAGATAGAGCAGGTGGCCATTTATGGAGTGTTGTTTCAGTGCTCCAGGAAGGCTCCCTGGCCCCAAAGAGCTATTCTTTCCCGTTTCTGTGCCTAAATTCCTCTCAAAAAAGCCAAATCTCTTCTTTTCACAAATCGAAATAAAATGAAAATATTAATCTCATCAGGGTGCCTGGGACTCTGATGCCTGCCAGAGTTTGAATGATGAGACTATAAAAAAAATAAGGCCTAGAAGCTGAACAACCATGCTCTTCAGATTTCCTCTTCAGGCTCATCAATTTATCTGAGGAGAGAATTGTAAAAAGAAGATTCAGGTAGTCAGAAAGGCAACATATACAAAACTAGCAAGGACACTTTAAATCCTAAAGGGCTTGCCAGAACCAGCTCTGATGTTCTGAAGTTTCACAGTGATGTGGCTAAGAATGGATTCACTTTTATTTTCCCTGCTTGGATTTCAATGAACATTTTCATGTGTGTCTGTCTTCAATTTGGGAAAATTCTCAATCATTAATATTGTGCTTCCTCATTATCTCTATTTTCTCTTCCTGGAACTCCTGTTAAATAAACTTTGCAACTTTTCATTCTATTCTTTGTGTATCTTGCATGTTTTCTCTCTTTTTAGCTCTCTGTACTAAATGAGATCTCTCATTCAATTCAGTAATTCTTCCTTAAGCGATGTCTAGTCTACTACTATTGAGGTTTTGTATTCAATAATATTTTTTTTTTTTTTTTTGAGACAGAGTCTTACTCTGTTGTCCGGGCTAGAGTGTCGTGGCATCAGCCTAGCTCACAGCAACCTCAAACTCTTGAGCTCAAGCGATCCTCCTGCCTCAGCCTCCCGAGTAGCTGGGACTACAGGCATGTGCCACCATGCCTGGCTAATTTATATATATATATATATATATATTATTTTTTTTAGTTGTCCAGATCATTTCTTTCTATTTCTTTTTTTTAGTAGAGACAGGGTCTCGCTCTCGCTGAGGCTGGTCTCGAACTCCTGAGCTCAAACAATCCACCCACCTCGGCCTCCCAGAGTGCTAGGATTACAGGCATGAGCCACCACGCCAGGCCCAATAATATTTTTATAACTTCTTTGAGGTGTTATGTACATGCAATAAAATGCACCTATTTAAATGTGCAATTAGATGACAAATGTGTATACTCATGTTATGATCACCCAATTAAGATATAGAACATTTCCATCACACCAGAAAGTTCCTTTATACTCCTTTGCAGTCCATCTCCTACAAGGCTGAAGTAACTGCTAAAGCTATTTATGCGTCACAGATTAGTTTTAGCTGATCTGAAACATGATATATGGAAACATATAGTAAATATTCACTGGATCTGGTTTCTTATGTTCAGCACACTGCTTTTGAGATTCACCCATGCTGCTGACAGTATCAGTTTATTTAGATTGCTGAGTAGTATTTCATTGTAGGGATATGCTGCAGTTTATTTATTCACCAGTAGATAGATATTTAAGTTGTTTCCAACTTTTAGCTATAATGACTAAATCTGCTGTGAACATTTGTATGCAAGTCTTTGTGTGGACATATGTTTCCATTTCTATTGGGTAAATACCTCCAAGTGGAATTGCATAGGTTAGGTGCATGTTTAACTTTATAAGAAACTGACAAAAGTGGCTGTACCATTTTAATACTTCTAGTAATGTATGAGAGTTCCAATTGCTCTACATCCTTGTCTGTGCTTGTTATTATCAATCTCTTTAATTTTAGCCATTCTAGTAGCTATGAAATGGTATCTCATGATTTTAATTTGCTTTTCCCTAGTGACTAATGATTTTAAGCACTTTTTCATGCACTTATTGGCCAATTGGCCATTCACATATATTTGATGACATGTCTGTTCAAGTTGTTTGTTTTTTATAATAAATACTGAGTTGTTTGGCTGCTTAGTATTGAATTTGTAAGAGCTCTTTATAATGCTGAATAAAAGTATTGAGTGTATTTTCTCCCAAAGTGTGTCTTGTTTTCTCACTTTCTCAATTGTGTTTCTTGAGAATCAGATTTTTAAAAAATTTTTGATAGAGTGTTGTGATTGTTAATCTATGTGTCAACTTGATTGGTTTACAGGGTGCCTAGACATTTGGCCAGACATTATTTTAGGTGTTTCTGTGAAGGTGTCTCTGGATGAAGTTACCATTTGAATAGGTAGACTGAGTAAAGCAGATTCGCTTCCCTGATATGGGTGGACTCATTCAATCAATCGAAGGCCTGAATAGAACAAAAAGGCTGAAGAAGAGGAAACTCTTCTGCCTGATTACCTGAGCTGAGACATCAGTTTTTTCCTGCCTTCAGTCTCAAACTAACTCGAGTTCTTCCTGGATATCATGTCTGCCGGCCTTCAGACTGGTACTATACCATTGGTTCTTCTGTGTCTCCAGCTTGCTGATTGAAAATCTTGGGACTTGTCAACCTTCATAACAGAGTGAGCTAAATGTGTGTGTATATATACATATGTGTTTATATATATGTGTGTTTATATATATATATATGTGTATATATGTGTGTGTATACATATATATATAATCTCCCCATCCTGTAGAACCTTAATTTAATAAGTATAATTTATCATTTCAAAAAATTCATGGCTAGTACTTATGTATCTAAAAAAAATCTTTATCTACCACAAGATCCTGAAGACTTTATCCTATACTTTCTTCTAGAATTTCTATGTTGACCTTTTACATTTAAGTTCATGATCCACTGTAAGTTAATTTTGTGTATGAAGTGAAGTACAACTTGAGGTTCTCTCTCTCTCTCTCTCTCTCTCTCTCTCTCTGTCAAGTGATTCTGCCTCAAATCCTTTTCTTCTAATAATAGACTTTATTTTTTAGAGCAATGTTAGGTTCACAGTGAAACTGAGGGAAAAGTACAAAGAGATCTATCTCACTTACCCCCACCTTCCCCTCACACACATTCTCCCCACCATCAATATCATTTGTTACAATTAGTGAACCTACATTGAGACCATCATTATCAACCAAAATCCATAGTTTACATTAAGGTTCACTCTTTGTATTGTACAGTGTATGAGTTTTGACAAATGTACAATGACATGTATCCACTATTAGAGCATCATACAGTATAGTTTCATTGCCCTCAAAATCCCGTGTTCCGCTATTTATCCCTTTCTTCCCTCAAACTCCTGACAACCACTAATATTTTTACTGTCTTTATAGTTTTGTCTTCACCAGTATGTCACATAGTTAGAATCATACAGTATGTAGCTTTTTCAGATTGGCTTCTTTCACTTAGTAATAGGCATTTAAGATTCCTCCATGTCTTTTCATGGCTTGGTAGCTCATTTCTTTTTAGTGCTGAATAATATTTCATTGTCTGGAAGCACCACAGTTTATTTATCCATTCACCTATTGAAGGATATCTTGGTTGCTTCCATGTTTTGGTAGTTATGAATAAAGCTGTTATAAACATTCACGGGCAGGTTGTTCTGTGGACATAAGTTTTCAACTCCTTTGGATAAATTCCAACGAGCACAATTGCTGGATCATATGATAAGACTATGTTTAGCTTTGTAAGAAACTGCCAAACTACCTTCCAAAGTGGCTGTACCATTTTGATTTCCCACCAGCAATGAATGAGAGTTCCTGTTACCCCACATCCTCACCAGCATTTGGTGTCATCAGTGTTTTGCATTTTGATCATTCTAATATGCGTGCATTGGTATCTCGTTGTTTTAGCTTGCAATTCTGTAGTGACATTCAATGTTGAGCATCTTTTCATACGCTTAATTTGCCATCTGTACATCTTCTTCAATGAGGTGTCTGTCCAGGTATTTTGCTCATTTTTAATTGGGTTGTTCATTTTCTTAGTTGAGTTTTATGAATTCTTTGAGTATTTTGAGTAACAGTCCTTTATCAGATATATCTTTTGCAAATATTTTCTCTCAGTCTGAGGCATATCTTCTCACTCCCTTGCCAGTGTCTTTCACAGAGCAGACCTTTTAAAATTCTAATGAATTTCAACTTATTTTTTCTTTCATTGATTGTGTCTTTGATGTTTTATCTAAAAGTCACCACCAAACCCAAGATCATCTAGATTTTCTCCTATGTTATCTTCTAAGAATTTTATAGTTTTGAGTTTTACGTTTAGATCTATGATCCATTTTGAATTAATTTTTCTTAAGGGTATAAGGTCTGTATCTGGATTTTTTTTGTGTGTATGTGGAGGTACAGTTGTTCTAGTACCATTTAGTCCTTTCAGACTATCCTTTCTTTCATCGAATTGCCTTTCTTCCCTTGTCAAAGATTAGTTGGCTATATTTGTGTCAGTCTATGTCTGGGCTCTCTAATCTATTCCACTGATCCATTTATCTATTATTTTACCAATAAAACATTGTCCTTACTTCTGTAGCTTTATAATTATTAATAATAGTAAGTCTTGAAGTCGGGTAGTGTCAGTCCTTCAACTTCATTCTTCTTTTTCAATGTTATGTTAGCTATTCTGGGTCTTTTGCCTTTCCACATGAACTTTAGAATCAGTTCATCAATACCCACAAAATAACTTCCTTGGATTTTGACTAGAATTGCATTGAATCTATAGGTCAAGTTGGGAAGAATTGACATCTTACCAATATTGAGTCTTTTTCATGAATATGAAATAACTTTCCAGTTATTTAGATCTTCTTTGATTTCTTTCATCAGAGTTTTCCAGTTTGTCTCATAAAGGCCTTGTACAGATTTTGTTAGATTTATACCTAGCTGTTTCATTTTTCTGGTACTAATTAAATGATGTAATGTTTTTAATTTAAAATCCCAATTGCTCATTGGTGGTATATAGGAAAGCAATTCACTTTTCTATATTAACTTTGTATACTGCAATCTTGCTATATTCACTTATTAGCTCCAGGAAATAGGTTTGTTTGTTTTTTTATTTGTTTGTTTGTTTTTGTCAATTCTTTGAGATTTTCTACATAGATAATCATGTCATCTGCAAACACAGGCAGTTTCATTTGTTCCTTCTCAGTCTATACCCCATTTCTTTTCTTACTGCATTAGTTAGGAACAGAAGTGGTGAGATGTAATATCTTTGCTTTAATCTTGACCTTAACAGGAAAGCATCTAGTTTATCATCAATAAGCATGAGGTAGGCTGTAAGTTTTTTGTAGATGTTCTTTATCAAGTTGGGGAAGTTCCCTTGTCTTTCTAGTTTTCTGAGAGTTTTATCATGAATTGGAGTTGGATTTTGTCAAATGTTTTTTCTGTATCTATTGATATGATTATGGGATTTTTCTTCTTTATGCTATTGATGTGATGAATACCTCAATTTACTTTTGAATGTTGAACCAGCCTTGCATAACTGGAGTAAATCCTAGTTGGTCATGGTATATAATTCTTTTTATACATTGTTGTATTCTATTTGCTAATATTTGTTGAGGATTTTTGCAACTATGCCCATGAAAGATAATGGTCTCTGTTTTCATTTCTTGTAATATTTTTGTCTGCTTCAGGTACTAGGGTAACCCTGGCCTCATAGAATGTGTTAGAAAGTATATACCTTCTGTTTCTATCTTCTTTGCCTACCCCAAGTTATTGAAGACTTTCTCCTATATTTTCTTCTAGAATTTTTACATTTAGCTTTCATATTTTAAATTTAGGTCTATGAACCACTGTAAGATAATTTTATGTATGAAGTGAGGTTTGAGTTGAGGTTCTTTTTTCTTTTTTTTTTTGAATCATTGAATATTCAGTTGTCTCAGCACCATTTGTTGTGTGGCTCCATTTCTGATTCTAGTCTGTTCTGTTAATCCGTGTATGTTTACACCAACAGCATGCTTTTTTGATTACTGTGACATTATATATTAAGTCTTGAAACAGATAGTGCCAATCATCCAACTTTGTTCCTCTTATTCAAAATTAATTTGGACATTCTAGGTTCTTTGCATTTCCACATAAATTTTATAATCACTTTGCCATTTTCTTCCAGAAAGTCTCATGGAATTTTTCTTGAGATTGCACTGAATCTCTGGTTCAATTAGGGAGAATCCACATCTTAGCAAAATTGTGTCTTCTGATCCATTAGCAGG
This sequence comes from Avahi laniger, assembly GCA_963575035.1. NCBI lineage: Eukaryota > Metazoa > Chordata > Mammalia > Primates > Indriidae > Avahi > Avahi laniger. Next base: position 56,549 of record CAUYSK010075615.1, read on the forward strand.
ATATATATATACACACACACGCACATATATATCCCTTATATTTAAGGCTTCTTTATTTTTTCTCAGCTATGTTTTCTAGCTTTCAGTGTCCAGATCTTGCACATAATTTTATTAAATTTATCCATAAATATTTCATGTTTTTGATGCTGTTATAAGTGGTACTGTTTTATTTAATTATAATTTCCAATTTTTTGTTCATAGCATATAATTGATTTTCACATATTGACCTTGTATCCTGCATCTATGTAAAATTCACTTATTAATGTCAGTAGTCTTTTTGTAGATTCTTTAGGATTTCCTATGTACATATTTATGTTACTGTAAATAAGACAGTTTCACATCTTCCTTCTTAATATTCATTTCTTTTTATTTATTTATTTATCTTTTTGCCTCACTGCACTGCCTACAACCTATTGTAAAATCCTTGCCTTATTCAGGAACTTAGTGGGAAACATCCAACGTATCACTATTTAGTAAGATATTAACTTTTTTTTTTTTGTAGAAGGCCTTTATGAAATTGAGGAAGTTTCCTCTTTTTCTTAATTTGTGTATACATACACACATATATATATAATTCAGGAAATATATAGTATTTCATTGAATTTTGTCAAATGATTTTTTCTTCACTGAAATGATCATAAGTTTTTTATCCCTTGCTCTTTAATGTGCTGAGCTAGATTGATTTTTTTTAATATTAAAGCAATTTTACATTTCTGGGGTAAATCCCACTGGTAATGATATATTATCCATTTTGTATATTGCTACATTGGATTTGCTAATATTATCTTGAGGATTTTTGTGCCTATGTTCATGAGGGATATCAGTCTGTAATTTTCTTGTAATATATTAATCTGATTTTGATGCCAGAGTTATGATGGCCTCTGTTTTCTGTCAGTGTTTATATAAGATGGATATGATTTCTTATAAAATTCACCATCTGGGCCTGGGCTTCTCTTTGTGGGGAGGTTTTTCATTATGAATTCAATGTCTTTAAGAGGTGTCTAATAGATATAGGACTATTTGGATTTTTCTATTTATCCTTAAGTTAGTTTTAGTAAGTTGCATATTTTACAGAGTTTACTCATTTCCTCCATGTTATCTAATTTATTGGCCTAAACTTGTTCATAATATTCCTTTATTACTATTTTAATGTCTGTAGATTCTTTTTTATTATTTTTTTTATTTCTGCATATTATGAGAGTACAAATGTTTAGGTTACATTGCCCTTGCCCCCACCAAGTCAGAGCTTCAAGCGTGTCCATCCCCCAGATGGTGCGCATCACACTCATTACGTTTGTGTATACCCATCCCCTCCTCCCCCTCCCATCTGCCCGACGTCCGATGAATGTTATTCCTATATGTGCACTTAGGTGTTGGTCAGTGAAACCAGTTTGCTGGTGAGTACATGTGGTGCTTATTTTTTCATTCTTGGGATACTTCACTTAGTAGAATGGGCTCCAGCTCTATCGAGGAAAATACAAGGGATGCGATATCACCACTGATTCTTATAGCTGAATAGTACTCCATGGTATACATATACCACATTCTATTAATCCACTCATGTATTGATGGGCACTTGGGTTGTTTCCACATCTTTGCGATTGTGAACTGTAGATTCTTTAGTGACATCCCTTGTTCATTCTTCATAGCTGTAATTTGTGTTTTCCCTTTTCTTTTTCTAATTGGTCCTGCTATGGGTTTATCAATTTTATTAATCACTTCAAATAACAAATTTTTTCTTTATTAATTTTTTATTACTTATATGATTTTTACATCATTGATTTCTGCTCTGATCTTTATTATTTCCTTAATTTTACTTGCTCTGAGTTTAGTTGGCTCTTCTTGAGTTTTGCTCTGGCAAACAGCTAATTCATTGCCATCTATTCTTGACCCTGTCACGGCTTGGTTTTAGGCTTTATTAGGGTAAGGCTAGAGAAGCCATTACTCTAAAATGTGGTCCTGACTCCTAAGTTATGGCTTTTCTTGTATCTCAGCTAAATGCCCAGGATATATATGAGGTCTCTCTACTCTGGCCAGGCCAATGCTTGAACATTACCCAGCACTGTGCTACCTCTAGTGTCTTGATTCAATTCTCAACCCTATTGTAGCTAAGCCTCACGGAGTCTCATTCTGTACGTGTGAAAACAATACTTTGGCCCAAGGCCCATATGGAACCTCCACCTCCATAGATTTATAGGAACTCCTTCTGTGCAGCTCTCTCCTCTTCAGTACTCTGTCCTGCAATTTTCAGCTGCCTCAGTAGCCGCAAAGTTCAACCTCTGCCTCATCAGCTCAGGAATATTGTCAGGCTCCATTTTGTATCCACTTCCCTGAGCTGTGGTCAGGAAATTATTCCCAGATACATAACCAGAGTGTTAATGGTGTTTACCTTGTATGCTTCTGTTTTCTCCAAGATCACACACAGTCTTACACTCCTTATTGTCTGATACCTGAAAACAGTAGCTTTATATATTTGCTCACTTTTCTACTTATTTACAGTAGAAAGACAAGTCTAGTACTAGCTCCTCTGTAATGACTAAAAGCAGAAGTCCTCAATGATTTTTTTTAATTCCCAATATTTCTACTTGATACTTTGAAAAAAATCTTCCTGATATTCTTTCATAATTCCTGTTCTTATTTAGTGGATTATACTCCTTTATCAATTTTAACACTATAATCATTCTTATTTTAAATTCTCATTGGGAATATTCTACAATCTCTACTTGCTCAAGTATGAATTTCCCTTTGATTGGTTTCTGGACTGTCTTGGCATTAGATATTCCTGTGTATTTTATAATTTTTGTTTGCAAGATCATTTTTAGTAACAGCTGTTTCTAGAAGTCTTTCATGTGTCTCAGTGATAGTTTCTCATTTTACGTTTTCATCTACCAAGGAAATATGAGATTCATAGATTCAAACTGGATTTTAGGTTGACTTTTGGTTCAGTGTTTCTCCATCTTATAGGTAATGCAAATTAGGATCTCATACCCATGAAAGCACAGGTAACATTCATGGATAGTACAATTTTTCAGCATCAAGCACTAAGCAGGGAACCTAGTTTTAGCTCTCTACCATGCACTGCACACCTTACACCTCCATGTGAGTGTTAACAATTCCAGCCTTTTAGGCCTATATTCATTCCTTGTTCCCTCACAGCCTCCCTAATGGCTCCATGATCTCTTTTTCTGTATCATATTTCGAGTAAATACTTTCTTATTTTCACTTAGCTGCGTATTTTTGATATTTATTGTTGCATTTCTACGTGCTTACAGTAGGAATAGCAGACCATCTTGATGAAGGTGTCAGTTCTAATTCTTTCCCTGAGCTGCCTACACACATCCTTGTTTTGACCCTACCTCTGCCCTGCACAAAGGCAACATCTCTCCTCCAAACCTTATCATAACTAATTTAAATAACTTCTAACAGGTATTGACCACTCTTATTGGGTGCCAAGCATTGAGCTTGACACAGTATTATAAACTCATTTAATCATGGCAACTACCCATTGCGGTGGGTTCCAGTACTATATACACTTTATACACATAAGGAATTTAAACATCAAAGAGATTTAGTGACCCTAAGTCATACAAGTGGTAAATGGTAGAATAAGATTTGAACTCAGGTATGTTTAATGCAGAGTGTTTACTTATAACTACTATGCTATACTGCCTCACTTAGTTAATGCTCAAGATCAAACTTTTAGGGTGACCAGCTATCCTGGGTTTGCCCAGAACTGTCCCAGTTTTATCACTGAAAGTACTGCATCCTGTTAAATCCCTCAGTCCTGGGTAAATCTGGACAATTAGTCACCCTAGTTCATCTGGCAATAATTTTCTAGTCACAACCTATATGGTTATTGCCTTCTAAGGAATTATTGATGACAATAAATTCATAATTCACTTGCTCCATGGTGATGCCAACTACCTTTCAGTAAAACCAGCCACTGTGTCTCATCTAAAAGGTGGCATAATCACAAGACCCTTGCAGGATTGTTTATTGTGCTTCATTGATATGTTTGGGCAAAATATTTTGCAACTATAAGGGAAGATACATGCCCAAGCTTCTCCATCACTCTGTTATTCTTGAAAATCACCACAAATAAGTCTGGTTGCTGTATTCCCTTGAGATCCTACCTAATTGAAACCCACTGACTAGATTTGACTTTGTTAAATGGCTTCTGCAATTGAGAAGTCATAAAAAAGGAACTGGCAATTCTATGGTATATTTGATAAGTGTAGGCAATCAATCCACATAGATAGGTGAATCCAATTGGCCTTTAAGAGGTCAGAGTTATTTGCTTTGCTTGTCTTCACATTAGACACTCATAATGTCAGCAGGCTAATTGCAAATCTTCTCTTAGAGTTGAGGAGGCCCAAGCCAAATGGCCTTTCTCATAACTCTGTCAGACCCTCAGTCCCCAAAATCCTTAGGAGAGTATTTGGATTTAGGGAATAGGAGGAATAGTGACACTTGAAAAGTTCAAAAAATTACTCACCAAAATTGGCAAAAGCTATCTATCTGAAAGGAGATTTTGTGTCAATTAGATGAGCCATATTTCTCTCCAGCTGCACAATAAATTGCCCCTAGTAGGCTGACTGTATGTCTTTCGTTTCCAATGTGCCTAACTTACTACTAAAAAGGCACTAGGGAAAATTAGAGCCCACCATTTCTTAAGCTCCCTCAAAATGAGAAGTCTTATATAAAGATATTGTATTAAATGAGTATGGTCTTTTAAATAACACTAGCTATTTCTGAAAAGTCTGAAAGCTACTTGCAATTTTGCCTGTAGTTCTTCCTGACTCTAAAAGCTTGCATTATAACCATGATTGTAAAGTTTTTCTTGATACCCAACTTTTCAGTATTTTGTTTGGCTCTCTTGGTTTCTTTTAATTCACTTTGGTTGCTCTGAGTTTGAGTGGTCTTGAAAATGCAGCATAATTGAACTTACTGTGATCTCTGTCTTTGGTTGCATTTGGCTGCCTAGAAAATCATGTATTTTCCAAAACTAAGGTCTAAAAGTATTTTTCTACTCTACTATCATGAAACCAGAATGTGGTGATATTTTCAAAGGCTATGAAAATAATTAAGCATTTCAAATTGACAGAGTATCGAAAGAAGCAAAAGTGGACTTCTTTTTATTTATTTTTAAAATTGAGTCCACTTATTAGAGGAAATTTTTATTAAATTAGTGTTTAATACTAAGTTGTTAGCTGTTGCCCAAGTCATCACAAAGGGGAAATCTTGCCCATTTCCTCCCTATAGGACAGACCCTCAAAATATGCTCTTGCCCTCTTCTCAACTTGATCCTTGGAAACATCACAACTATCTTTCTTTGACAGTTCTTATCCCACGTCTTCTCTGGGTCCTAAACAAACATTGTTGTTATTTACATTATATACCAAAAACATTGGAAAGAAAAGAATGAAGAAAAACTGAACTCCAGATGCTCTCTGTGTTAAGATCATAACCATAAGACCATAGGAATTGGGAGCTTTAACACGGGAGGCAGAGCTGGAAGCTAGTGTGAAAGATGAACTGGGTGTCAGGAGCCAGGTGTGCAAACACATACCACAGGTCAATGTATAGCAGTGTATAACAGGGACAAAAATCCCTCTGTCTTAGAGCTTGCATTCTAGTGACATTCAGGTGTCATTCCTTTCCAAATTTGCCATCTAAATGCTTTGACCTTCTTTTCTATCTCTATTCCCACTGTCACAACCCCAGTCTCATCTCAAATTCCCTCCTGTCCAAACTATAGCAATTGTCTCCCAACTAGTTTCCCTGTCTCCAGGTTAATACCCCTGAAACCCACCCTCCTAATTGCCAACAAATTAATCTTTCTAAAGCTCATCTCTAACCATATTACTCTTTTGCTCTAAAACTTTCAATAGTGTCCCATTATTTTGAATTAATCCTAAAATTCATTAGTTTGGCATTCGCGATCATTCATAAAATGGCCCCAACCTACCCTTTCAGCCTTGTCACACCCCACTGACCTACCCCTACATTTCAGCCTCTCTACGCTTTCTCAACTAGATTCCTTTGCATACCTTAGTCCCTTTAACTTGAATTCTGTTCTCCCCACAAACAATCCCACATGTCCAAATCATACTTATCCTTCAAGGTACACACAGCACTAAAGTGGGTAATCACAGATAATCTGTATAAGTGATCCACCTTCTCAGCCATATGCCCCTCTCCCCCATAGAGCTGTCTTTTTAGCCACGCTTGCTTTTGCTCAGATTTCTCCCTAGGATCAGATATAGTCTGGGGCTGGGCCCTTTATAGCATGTGGACAGACCTATCCATTGATGACCTGACTTTCAAATATCACCTACCTGAGATACCCTGCACTATCCTAGTGAACATATCTGTCCCAGGTTCTGGCTCTCTCTCCTTCTTTTTCGGTCACATGTGGTGCTATGGACTGAATGTTTGTTTCCACCTAAAATTCATATGTTGAAATCCTAACCCCCAAGGTAATGGTGTTGGGAGATGGGGCCTTTGGGGTATGATTAGGTCATCAGGGTGTAGCCCTTATGAATGGAATGAGTGCCCTTATAAAAGATGTTGTCACCCCTTCCACTATATGAGGACACAGCAAGAAGGTGGCATCTATGAGAAAGTAGGCCCTCCTTAAACACCACTGGCACCTTGCTCTTGGACTTCCAAGCGCCCAGAACTGTGAGAAATAAGTTTCTGTTGTTTATAAGTTAGTCAGTTCAAGACAGTTTGTTACAGTTGCCCAAATGGACTAAAACATGCGCACTGAGGAACTTCATATCTGTGGCCAAGACCCAAAATGACAAATGATGGCCTTCATTTCATCTACCAACTTCGCCACTTTTCCTCCACTGGTTAGTTGCTAAAATCGTTAAGTGTGAGGAATTACACTCAGGTAATTCTCTATATTAAAAGGTAATATTAGTGTATGTGTAGAGCTAACTGAGCTCACCTCAGTTCTAAAACCTAAGAACTTTGGGTAGCCTCCCTTCCCCTCCCCACTCTGCCCATTGTCCCAGGCTGTCCAGAATCCAGGAAGCTATCCAGAATCCACAGCACCCTGTAGTTACTGATGTTAACATTTAGAAGCACAACCTCATAAAAGTGATGTATGATTGCTGCCCTTTGGATGAACTAGTTCTCACCCAATTACCCCCACCAATATTTTCAACCAAAACACTTAGTTTGGTGACCCCTTAAAGCCACAGCTGTTTTGACTAGTAAATATAAAATACTCATAAAAACCTATGAGCAGACTCACAGTATTATAATGATGATAATAATAATAAGTAACATTCATTAACTATTTATTATGTCAAGCACTGTGCTGATTACTTTGTCAGTATTATCTCAATTCTTCCAACAACACTATGAGGTAGGCAATGCACTATTTTCGTCCCCTTTTTACAGATGAGATAACAGAAGTACAGAGAGATATAGTAACTTAGAAAGAGTCACACAGCTAATAAGTATCAGGAACCATGACATCTGTTGATTGTGTTGCTATAGTCATTTCTGCCTGGGATATCAACTCCAAAGGCCTTTTTTTCTGGCTTTCAGGACTCTTGCCTATCTACGACCCTCTTATTCTAATTTTTGATTACTGCTGAATAAAAGCTCTCCCCTTTAGCTAAGCTAATTATCATCACTATGGAGAACAATATTTCTTCAATTTGGGAGGTCTTTCTTTTATTCCCCACTATTCTATGGCCTTCATCCTTTTCAAAGCACACTTCCAAACACACCTTTCTAGGAAGGCTCAACTCCATCTCCCTTATTTAGCCCAGAAAATCTATAAAGAAGCATAGAAGCATCAAAACATCACTAATCAGTACATAGTACTCTTCAAAGTGCTGCCCTGCTAGAGGCCAAGGAGGATTCTTTGAATTCATTCATGCCACAAATATTTACTAGGAGCCTACACTATGTATGGGACATAATTTTAGGCTTTGAGGATACCACAGTGAGCAATTCTGGCCTTTAGGTGGGGCTTACATCCCGACTGGGGAGACAATGAACAAAATAAATAGGTCAATGTTATAGTATGTTAGATGACAGTGAGCGTGAAGAAGAAGAGAGTAGGGAGTGTTTTGTGAGAGTGGGCTTCAACTTGCAATAGACTGGGTAAGATAAACTTCACGGAGAAGATGATATGTGACATAATTTAGGTAAAGATCAGAATTGCCCCACCTGACATCCACTTGCAGACACTTGCTAACTTGAGTAGCAAACTGGGTGGGGGATGGAGGGTGGGGAACAGGTGTTGAATAAAAGCTTTTGAAAAAGTTTGACTCTTTTGATGTGAATAAACTCTCACACTCAGAGGAAGTATTTATTTAAGGTGTCTTCATCACAGCTTCCACCATCATTTATTCTTTTCTTTTTTTCTTTTTTTTTCTCCTTTTCAAAACTATTTGGGCTGTCTATAGCACACCCTCACTTCGAGAGGAAATAGATCAACATGGACCTTGGAATCAAACCACCTAGTTTTCTGCTCTGAGCTCTGCCACTTACTTACTTGTGTGTCTTTGAGGCAAATCACTTAACTCAGCTTCTTCTTAAGCAAAATGGGAATATTATAGTCATCGTCTCAGAGGGCTGTTGTGGTGATTAAATGGGGCAATGTATGTGAAGTATTTTATACAGTGCTCAAAAAAGCTAGGTTATTGTGGTAGTTGTTGCTGTTGGATTTTTGTCAGTATGATATAGATGAATTGGTGGTCACAACACCCTAAAACAGATATTTTTCAGCCTCTGCCAAAAATATTAATTTAGATGTGGTTTCATATTGAAAGTAGATGTTAAAATAGTTATTTAGCGTGTTCATCTGTATGTGGCAGTGGCAAAAAAATTGTAGAGAAACAAACCGACAAGATAGCTGGGGGAAAATCAATAACATCACAGCTGCAAGTGGGGAATGGTTAACTTCAGCAGCTATTTACTAACATGAACAGATTCTCTTTAGGGGCAAGAGCAAGCCTTCAGCAAAGCTGGAAGTAAGAGCTATTTTGACATATGACTTGATGCCAGAAATATTCTGAATCAATAAAGATGCATTGCCTATTTTACTTGAATGCATATTTTTCTATTTTGCTGACAATTATTTGTGGGTAGAAAGTACATCAAAAATATGTGTTTGAGCTAGGAAACATGCATCTTAACTTAATTTCAAACATACGAACAAACGTGTTTTTAAGCTCAATGTAAACAAATTTGTTTTGGCGTCAACACCTAATATTCTACATTACAGCCTAAAGTCTAGTTTTTTAACCAAACAATAAACCCATTAAGATAGAAGTACAGAATGGAAATACTGACACACTCTTCACTCCACACTGAGCAAGAACATGATCTACAATTAATGCTATTTGAGTCTTGAGTTTCCATAAACCTTTTACATATTTGCAACACTGCTAAAACTTTTTTCAAGAGGATTTCTAAAAAGTGAGTGGAGGAGAGAAAGAAAGAGAGTCAGGCATTGGATTCTAGTCTTAGTTAATTTGGTTATTCTTCACCAATTCATATATATATATATATATATATATATATATATATACCCACCACACACACACACACACACACACACACACAGAAAGGTCAGTTTCATCCTGATTACTGCATTCTACTAGCAAACAGAAAATCAAAAGCTAACGAAAACTTCATCCTTTAGCATTTCCTTCATGAGGCATTCCCTTTCTACCATTTAGATCTTTTCTTCTGAGATACTTGTGGTAATTTGTCTTTCGTAGATTATTCCAGCAGGATCTTGATTTCCTTTGGCATGCTTTAGACCCAGACATCCATGAGAGAATTGTTGGAGAATGCCAAGGGGAACCCTCATACACTATTGGTGGGAATATAAATTAGTACAGCCACTATGAAGAACAGTATGGAGGTGGCTTGAACCTGTAATCCTAGCACTTTGGGTGGCCGAGGCAGGAGGATTGCTTAAGGCCAGGAGTTTGAGACTAACCTGAGCATGAGCAAGACCCCTGTCTCTACTAAACATAGAAAAATTAGCTGGATGTGGTGCCTGTATTCCCAGTTACCGGGGAGGATGGGGCAGGAGGATCACTCAGCCCAGGAGTTTGAGGTTGCAATGAGCTATAATGATGCCACTGCACTCTAGCCCAGGAGACAGTGCAAGACCCTGTCTAAAAAAAATCTACAAATGGCACTACCACATGATCCAGCAATTCCACTACTGGGAATATATCGAAAAGAAAGGAAATCAATATATCAAAAAAAGATCTGTGTTTCTATATTTATGGCAGCAGTATTAACAATAGCCAAAATATGGAATCAACCTAAGTGCCCATCAGCAAATGAATGGTTAAAGAAAATGTGGTACATATACACAATGGAATATTACTCAGCCAAAGAAGAATGAAATATGGTCATTTGCAGCAGCATGGATGGAACTGAGAGTCATTATGTTAATTGAAATAATCCAAGCACAGAAAGACAAATATCACATGCTGTCATTCATATGTGATAGCAAAAAAAAGTGGAGCTCATGAAGATAGAGAATAGATTGTTGGTTACCACAAACCAGGAAGGGTAGGGTGGAGAGAAGGATGAAAAGAAGTTGATACGTGGTTTGATAGAAGAAATATGATCTGGTGTTAGATTAGTAGCATGAATGTAGTTTACAATAACCTATTGTATATTTCAGAATAGCTAGGAGGGAAGAATTCGAATGGCTCTAGCATAAAGAGAAGACAAATATTTAAAATGGTGGATATCCCAAGTACACTGATTTGATCTTTACAAATTATATGAATGTATTAAATTATCACATGTACCTTGAAACTATGTGCATCTATTATGCATCATTTAAAAAGATGACATGATCTTATGCATAGAAAACACCAAAGATTCCACAAATAAACTGTTAGAACTAACAAACTAATTCAGCAAGGTTGTAGAATACAAAATCAATATACAAAAATCATTTATGTTTACATATACTAACAATGATCAGTCTGAAAAGAAAATTAAGAAAACAATCTCACTTATAATAGTATCAAAAAGAATAAAATACTTATGAATAAATTTAACCAAGGAGGCAAAAGACGTATACATCAAAAACTACAAAATGTTAAAATGATAAAAGATAGTAAAAAAGACAGCAATAAATGGAAAGACATCTTTTTTCATGACTCGAAGAGTCAATATTGTTAAGATATCAATACTCCCCAAATCAATCTATAGATTCAATGCCATCTCTATCAATAGCCTATGTTTTTTGTAGAAATAGAAAATTCCATCCTAAAATTCATACGGAATCTCAAGAAACCCTAAATAGCCAAAACAATCTTTGGAAAGAACAAAGTTGGAGGTTTCATACTTCCTGATTTCAAAACTTACTACAAAGCTACCATAATCAAAACAGTGTGGTATTGGCACAAGGACAGACATATAGACAAACAGAATAAAACAGAGACCCCAGAAATAAACCCTAGTATATATGATGAAATGTTTTCTCAAAGAGTGGTAAGATCATTCAGTGGAGAAAGGACAGTCTTTTCAATAATCCTGCATTCTCTGGATATCTACGTACAAAATAACGAAGGTAGACCCTTATCTTACACCATATACAAAAATTAACTCAAAATGGATTAAATATCTAAACATAAAAACTAAAAATATAAAAGTCTTAGAAGAAAATATAGAGGTAAAACTACATGACATTGGGTTTGGCAAAGATTTCTTAGATATGACACCAAAAAAAAAAAGAAAAAAAAGCCACAGGCAACAAAAGAAAAACTGAATAAATTGAACTTCATCAAAATTAAAAACTTTTATGCCTCAACAAACACTATTAACAGAGTGAAAACACAACCTACAGAATGGGAGAAAATATTCATAAATCATATATCTAGTAAGGGGTCAATATCGAGAATATATACATAAATAATACCTAAAACTCACCATTCTTCTAAGGAAAGTATTTGAAGAATGGAAAAACAAACACCACATGTACTCAATACTAAATTGGAACTAACCGATCAACACTTACATGCACATATGGAAGTAAAACTCATTGGAAATCAAGTAGGTGGGATGGGGAGAAGGGGATGGGTAAATTCACACCTGAGGGGTATGGTGCACGCTATCTGGGTGGAGGGCACACTTATAACTTCGACTCAAACTGTATGAAAGCAAATTATTTAATATGTAACCAAAACAAGTATACCCCTGTAATTTTCTGAAATTAAAAAAAAAGACTACTTAAAACTCAACAACGATGACAAAATCAATGTAAAACTGGGCAAAGGACTTAAACAGACATTTCTCAAAGACAGTTATACAGATGGCCAATGAGCCATGATAAGATACTCAACATCATTAATTATTAGGAAAATGTAAATCAAAACCAAAATGAGGTACCACTTCACATCCATTAGGATGGCTGTTATAAAAACAAACAAACAAAAATCTCAAAAAAGCACAAGTGCTGGCAAGCATATGGAAAAATTCAAACCTTTGTCATTGCTAGTGGGAATGTAAAATGGTACAACCATTGTAGAAACCGGTATGGTCATTCATCAAAAATTTAAACATAAAATTACCACATGGCCCAGCAATTCCACATCTGGATATATATCCAAAATGATTGAAAGCATGGACTCAATAAGATATGTGTACACCAATGTTCATAGTAGCATTATTCACAAGAGCCAAAAAGTAAAAACAACCCAAATATTTATCAAAGGATAAATAATATGTGGCATATACATACAATGGAATATTATTCAGCTTTCAAAAGGAATGAAATTCTGGCCCATGAATGAACCCTAAAGACATACACAAAGTGAAATAAGCCAGACACAAAAAGATGAATATTGTACGATTTCACTTACATGAGACACCTAGTCAAATTTATAGAGACAAAAAATTGGTGGTTGTCAGGAGTTGGGGGAGGGTGAAACGGGAAGTTAGTGTTTAATGGGTACAGAATTTCATTTGGGAAGATCAAAAATGGAAGATGGATGGTAACGATGGTTGCACAACAATGTGAATATACTTAATGCCACTTTTTAAAAATGGTTAAAATGGCAAATTTTATTTTATGTATATTTCATTGCAATGTAAACATCCAGAAAAGAGTGACTAGCTGAGCTAGAGTAGATCAGTTAAGAGTGTAATAAGAATCAAAACGCATAAAACAGCATAAGAGATGTAGTTAGAGACTAGGGGAGGAGTTTGGATTTTTATTGTGGGTAAATAGACATCAACTAAAAGTTCTTAAACAGAGGAATGATCTTATCGATTCAGTATTTCAGGAAAATTTTTCTGAATGAGTTGGAACATGAAGATAGTGTAACAGAGACCTAGTGAGGAGTACTGTAGGGATAGTAGTTAAAGTCATCAGAGTGAATGAACCCCTGAGTCGGTAACAGCAGAGGGCAAAAGACGAGAATCAAGCTCTCCTCTGCTTCTGAAGGAGGCCAAGCATGTTCCTACCTCAGGGCCTTTGCACTTGCTGCTATCTCAGCCTAAATTTCTCTTCCCCACTCCCAACTATCTACATGGTTGGCACCATCATTTTACACAGGTGTCTGCTTAAATGTCACCTTATAAAGACTTCCCTGAGGACTCCAACTAAAATATCATTCACCTTGCCCCTATAACTCTCAATCCCCTTACTGTGTATTATTTTTCTTCATTGCTCTATAATCAGTCCATGTTATACATTTGCTTGTTTAGTTTAAGTTCCTTCCCACTACAATGTAAGCTCCATAAATGAGAAAATTTGTCCAATTTGTTCACCTCTGTATAACCAGCACCTTTTACAGTACATAGGATATAGAAGGAGCTCAGTGAATATTTACTAAAAATGAAGGCTTGAGGTTCTGAGTGGCAAGTGAATGATAAGAAAAAGAAAACCCTATAAGAGAGACAGAGTATTCAAAGAAAGGCAGAAAAACTCTGCATCATGCCAGTTGCAAGGCGGGAGTTAAAATGTTTGCTTCGAGCCTCCAATAACTGAGATGTGCATGAGGAAAAGGGTGATCAACCATCCTGGTTCGTTGGGAACAGTCTTGGCTTCAGGAATGAAATTGCTGTGTCCAAAAAAAACCCTTAGTTTTGGGCAAACCTGAACAGGTGGTCACCAGTGAGAGATGAGTTTTAAAAAGAAGCAATCCAGTCTCAAACCATAAAAGACCAGTCACAAGGGGTCAGGGTAGTTGCGGGGGTGGCAAGAGAATCTGATAAAGGAAGCAATCAGCTGCCAAGGCGACAGATTGGACAGGCTGCTGTTTATAACAGTGATTGAAAAGCAGGGTTAAAGATGTGTTTTAATAACAGCTTTTTTGAAATATAATTCACATGCCATAAACACATCTTCTTAAAGTATAATATTTAGTAGTTATTCATATATTCACAGAGTTGTACAACCATCATCACTAAGTGACTTCAGAATACTTTCATCACCCCAAAAGAAACCCCATGAAGCCATCTGAAACTGGGCTTTTCTTTGTGAGTATTTATTATTATTATTACTACTAATTAAATCTCTTGACATGGTATAGGTCCATTAATATGTCTATTTCTTCTTAAGCTTTAGTAGTTTGTATGTCTTTGTAGAAATTTATCCATTTCACTTATCTAATTTATTGACATACCATTGTTCATACTATTTCTTTATAATCCTTTTTATTTCTGCAAGATTGTTAATAATGTAATTTTTTTATTTCTTATTCTAGTCATTTGAGTCTTCCTTTTTTTCTTTGTCAATCTACCTAAACATTTGTTAATTTTGTTAATCTTTTAAAAAGAATCAACTTTTGGTTTTATTGATTCTCCCTGTCATTTTTCTGTTATCTATATCATTAATTTTCACTCTAATATTTATTATTTCCTTCCTCTTGTTTGCTTTAGGTTTAGTTTACTCTTCTTTTTCCAATGTCTTAAGGTATAAGGTAGGTTATTGATTTCTTTTTTAAAATAGAGCTATAAATTTCTCGATAAGGGCTGTTTTGCTGCATCCTGTAAGTTTGTGTATGTTGCATTTCATTTTCACTCATCTCAAACCATTTTCTAATTTCTTAAGAATGTGTTGTTTAGTTCCCACACATTTCTGAACTTTCTAAATTTTCTTCTGTTATTAATTTCTAAACTAATTTCATTGAGGCTGGAGAACATACTTTATATCATTTCAATTCTTTCTAACTTATTGAGGCTTGTCTTATGGCCTAGCAATGACACATCCTGCAGAATTTCCTGTGCACACAAGAAAAATGTCAATTTTGCTATTGTTGAGTACAGTGTTCTGTATATATTTGTTAGGTCTAGTTGGTTCATAGTGTTGTTCAAGCCTCCTATCCTTGCTGACCTTTTGTCTAGTTCCATTCATTACTGAAAGTGTGGTGTTGATATCTTTAACTACTGTTGTTGGACTGTGTACTTCTCTCTTTAATTCTGTCAGTTTTTGCTTCATGTATAATCAGTCCTCATTATTCACAAATTTCATTTCTGCAAATTCACATACTGGCTAAAATTTATTTGCAGTTCCAAAATCAAACCCCCATAGGGCTTTCATGCTCATTTGTAGACATGTGCACAGCAGAAAAAAATTTCAATTGCCCAAAGTACACATTCCCAGTTGACATAAAGTAAGGTGATGTTCTGTCTTCTTGTGTAAGCTCTCATACAAGATGTCCAGAGGATGGAGGTGGTAGGGGTCAGTGCAATGTAGTACAAGAAGCTCTGGCTCTGCAGCCAGTTGGGTGTGGTTTGAACCCCAACACTGGCACCTATTATTAGAACACCTTAGGCAAATCATTTAACACTTCTGAAGCTTGTTTTATCTATCAGGATGACTTGTCTTTCGGATTTAAAAAACATTATATATATATATATATATCATATATACACATATTTATATTTATATATAAAATGTATATATATATATACACACACACACACATACACATATTTCCCCTAGGAACAATGATTCAGTATTCATGGTGACTCTATAGGACATAACTATGATAAATAACAAGACTATCTTTATGCTCTATTGTTGAGTGTATATATGTTTATTATTGCTATAGTGTCCTGATGAATGAACATTCTATCATCATAAAATGTCCTTCCAAGGCTCTTGTAACAATTTTTGCCTTGAAGTGTATTTTGTCTATTATGTTATTATCACCACTCCAGCTTTTTGCCCCCTTTGGATGCTGTTTGCATAGTATATTTTTCCATCCTTTTCCATCCAAGGTTGTCTTGGAGATTACAATTATCATCTTCATTTATATCAATCTAGTCCATATTAAAAAAGCTTAATTTCAATAGTATACAAAATCCTTGTCCCTGTATAGCTCCACCTCCCTTTTATGCTGTTACTATCACAAATCATACTTTTAGACATTGAGTGCCTATCAACATAGATTTATAATTATTGTTTCATGCAATTGTCTTTAAATCTGCTAGAAAAAAACTCTCTCAGTTTTTGTTTGTCTGGGAATATTTTAATTTCACACTTGTTTTTGAAAGATAACTTTGTCAGATATTGAGTTCTTAGTCAACAGTCTTTTTCTTTCAGTACTTTGAATATGTTATCCCACCAACTTCTGGCCTCCATGGATTCTGATGAGAAATCAATTGTTAATCTTACTGAGAATTCCTTGTATGTGATGAGTTATTTCCCTCTTGGTGCTTTGAAGATTCTCTCTTTGTTTTAGACTTTCAACAGTTTGAATATGAGGTACAAGTAGTGCTTACCTTTGACTTTGTCCTACTTGGAATCTGTCAAATTTTCTAGATGTGTAGATTAATGTTTTTCATGAAGTTTGAGAAATTTTCAGTAATTATTTATTCAAATACTATGTTTGGCCCTCTTCTCTCCTCTCCTTCTAGGTCTTCCATAAGGCATGTGTCGGTATGCTTGATTCCGTTCCACATGTCTCTGAGGCTCTGTGCATTTTTCTAATTTCCTTTTGTTTTTCTGTTCCTTAGATTGGATAATCTCAACTGACCTATCTTCAAGTTCACTTTTTCTTTCTCCTGTCTGCTTAAGTCTGCTGTTGAGCCCCTCTAGTGAATTTGTGATGCCAGTTTTTATACTTTTCAACTCCAGAATATCTACTTCCTTCTTTTTATATAATTCCTGTATTTTTATTGATATTCTCCATTTGCTGAGACATTGTTCTCATACTCTCCTTTAGTTCTTTAGACATGGTTTCCTTTAGTTCTTTTAACACATTTAAAATAGATAATTTAAAGGCTTTCTATAGTAAGTCCAATATCTGGGCTTCCTCAAGTACAGTTTCTATTGATTGCTTATTTCCTTTGTGTGAGCTATAATTTCTTTTTTCTTTGCATGTCTCATATTTTTATTGAAAATGAGTCATTTTAAATAAAATAATGTGGTATATCTGAAAATTCCACCTAGGGTTCGTTGCTGTTACTGTTTGCTGTTGTTACTGTTGCTATTGCTGCTATTTGTCTGTTTAGTGACTTTGAGATAATTCTGTAAACTCTATTCTTTGTCACATGTGGTCACTAAAATCTCTGAATTACTGTTCAGCTAATAATTGGACAGAGATTTCCTTAAATGCCTTGAACCAACAAGTCTCTTATACTTTGCAGAGGGGCTTTATTTGCTTGTTTGTTGGGGGTATGCCTTTAATGTTCTGGTGGGTTACAATTCTGCCTTAGCACTCACTTCCTGCTTGCACAGAGCCTCAAAGCAGCCATAGGTGAAATATTAGGGCCTTCTCTGGTCTTCCCTACACATGTACACAGCTCTGCAGATGTGCATGGTCTTCTGAATTCCTAGGAATAGGTCATAACTTTTTAATGCTCCCTAAGACATCTCATTCCCCCGTTTTTACTTTTGAGTTTTTTGGTCAGCCTCTTGTTTACCTAAACTGTCATCCCTGCCTAATGTATCTGCAATGTTAAACCATCTCCACTGATTGTTTTTTAAAACTCCTCCTGGGAAAAGACTTCACAACGGATGAACTTTGAATCAGGTCAAATAAAGACCAGCCATATAAGTGGGAATTTCCAAGAAGCTGTCAGGCTAATCAAAGTATGACAATAACAATTCTTTGGAAATAGGGCTTTATGGGAGAGCTCCAAACCCATTTTCCCTCTTCAGGTGGCTTCCAGGCTGCTGGTTCTCACAACTACCATAATTGTGAAGTAGTTGGTTTTCAGGTCTACTGCTGAGCTGCAAAGAGAGAGATGGAAACAGACCAAGTTTAAATGCCACAAAGCTCACTGTTCTTATCAAGATTCAGTCATTTTTCCTAAATAAACAGTTCTCAGATTGTTGCAAAATGTTGGTTTACTTCCAAAACAGTTTTTAAAAAGTTAATTTTGACAATTTTTCCTGTGTTCTTGTTACTGTTGTGGAGGAGTGAATTTTTGGAAGTTCCTATTTTGCCAACCCAAAATTGCTCTCTTACAGTTGTGTTTTAATCCTAAAATGTTTATTATTTCACACAAGTTCCAAGTATCACCAAACTTATTATACATATATATCTCTCATACTCACATATATCAGATTAAGAACCACATACACATACACACAGAGTTTTCACTCCATTCCATCAATAGCCAAGTGGATCAGCATAAAGGAGGGAGGTGCTTGAAAAGACAGCTTGTCTCCTGCCTTCACCCTGTGAATACCTGAAACATCCCATGCAGGTAGATAACTATCCAAACCATGGAAAACAGTACTGGCCCATGTGCCATACAGCTTAAAGAAATCATGATTGGCCTAATGAAAATAGTAAGTGGACTAAAGACAATTATGAGAGGCTGCTAGAAAAATACTTTTAATAGACTGAACGTCTTCTCTGTTTCTTTCATGTTTATTTTTCATGGCTTCTATGTTTGATATAACTTTATACATCATAGCTTCAAGCAATGTAATATGTAACTACTCTTCTCACTATAGTATAATTGCTTCTAATGCCTGCTTAATTTAATGTGAATTTTTTTTTCTCCTGGCTTGAATAGAATGCTTATTTTAATTCACTTTGGGAAACTCTTTGGGATAGCAGTTGAGGTTTCAGAAGCACTTGGCAAAAAAATACATATAATTTAGGCTTTCTTTTAAGAGATATGCAGTCAACTGGTCATAGGAAAAGACCCTCTTTAACAATTTTAATCTGTAGTAGAGAAATAAGAATGGGGGGGCATCAGGACACTTGTACTCTGCCTATGTTCCCATCAGTTACCGCCATGGGAAGGAATGAAACTAGCCAATTGGGAGGAAGATGGTATGAAGGGGTTAAAAAGCCTTGTTTGAGCTCTTACAAAATATTTCCCCCTACCCTGGTTTTGAACCCTTAGGAATGCTAAGATCTCTTTAAATTCTTCTAAACCCACCAATTATTTTTTCAAAAAATCAGAAGTAACTTGGGATTGGAAGAGACCTTAGAGGTCATATAATCCAATCTAGTCTACTATCTAATACTTGAAATTCTTCTACAATATATCTGCCTAGTGATCTTTCAACCTCTGTTTGCTCACTTCCAGTGATGGGGGAGCTCACTACCTTCTGAGATGACATTTTCCCCCTTTGAATGACACTGAACATTAATAAATTATTTGTATATTGAATTGGGTCCAGTTTCCATGGAATCCCCCCTGCTACACATGTGCACAATGGTTCCAATTTACTCTTTAGAGAAATAAAAATGGTAACTGAGCTTTCCTCCCATAGACAGCAGCTATGTTCATCCGTCTTCTCTTCTCCAATCAAAACATTCATTGTTATATCTCACCTCTCAGATCTAGCCTATTTCTCTGTATTTTAGGCTCCAGTGTGGTCTGTTAGTAAATGTTTAACAATCAGCTTTCTAGGGGATGAAGGATGGGGGGTGTTGATTTTTAGTATTTGTCAATTTCTGTAGTGTAAATATTTCCATCATGGCCAATTTTAAGCTACTAACATGATGTGACTAAAGTTGGGAAGAGATTCACATAATCAGTGCTAATGAACTGGTGCAAGTCAGCTCCAGCACACCACAGGTCTTGGCCCCTTCTTCACTGCTCAGGCCTTTGGACTCAACTCTACAGAAAGCATTTTATCTGCCTTGGATCAATCTTAACCCACGGAACATGGGATACATGTTCCACCTCCATGGACAAAAAGCAGGCTTTCTATATTCTCCAACCTGTGCTCTTTATGAATGTATGGAAATTCATCAGCCCCTTGACAGATCAGAAAACGGAGTCAATTTGGGATCTATGATGTCTTTCTCATTAGATTAGCAATTCAATGTCATGTTCTCTAGCAGCCAGAAAGAGTTAATGTGACTCTCTGCACCCTTATTGCCTACATATCATGGCCAATCTGCCACAATAAACTCTGCTTGAATCGATAGGAGAAATTAGGTTCAGAATACAGTCAGCCTCTGTATCCACAGGTTCCGCATCTGCAGATTCAACCAACCAAAGATGAAAAATATTTGAAAAAAATAAAAATAGCATTACAACAATAAAACATAATACAACTTTTAAAAATACAGCACAACTATTTACATAGCATTTACATTGTATTAGGTATAATATGTAACTAGAGATGATTTAAAGTATACGGGAAGATCGCATAGGTTATATGCAAATACTATGGCATTTTATATTAGGGACTTGAACATCCTAGGATTTTGTATCTTCAGGGTCCTAGAATTAATGCTTTGAGGGGGCAACTGTGCAATTCATTTCTGCTAAATGCACAGTTAATCTCAAATACAGCCTATTCTTTAGTCCACATTCTTCAGAAAACAACTCTTGGCTTTACTTTGTCTATAGTCAGAACTCCAAACTCCAGCTGGCTGGTGCCAGTGACACAGGCATGGCTCGCACTGCTCCCTGGTGAGTAATGGGTTTATTTGGTTGGACATTCAATGGACTTTACTCTCTCATATGAAGGTCTTGATAGGTCACCTTTTAAGATTCACTTGACAGTATCTGTCCATCTTTCAATGACTTTTAGGTACCTTACTGAAAATAAATCAAATGGCATTATTTATAGAAATATACACCCAGGGATTCAGAAGAGGCTGGAGCTGCCAAAACATAGGCTAGAGACACTAGCCTCTGGTCACACTTTACCTTTCACTCCGGTTGTTTGTGAAGTTGTAACTTCTGTCTTAGCTTCATGGCCCAGGGATTCTTGAGATTGCATCTCTTTTGACTTTTCTTTGTCCTGCCAAAAGACAAACTGGTAGAAATAGGTAAGAAAAAATTGTTTTCAGCCAAATAAGATTTTCACAGTTAAAATATAGCACTACACAAAATTTATTTAGGCCAGTGATTCTCAATATTGTTCTGCATTAGAATTATTTGTGGAGATTTAAAAAAACATGTGCCTGAATCTCACTCCTCAGGTTTCCAATTGGTCTGGGAAGTCATCTTAGCATCAGGATTTCTAACAACTCGGTAGGTGTTGTGCCATCAAGGTTGAGAACCACTGATTTAGAAAATTCTTTCGTGTCTCTGTTTTACTATCGCTGCTGTGAAAAATTACCACCAGCTTAGTGATTTAAAACAGCATAAATGTATTGCCTAGACTATAGTTCTGGAGGTCAGAAGTCTAAAATGGCTCTCAGTGGGCTAAAATCAAGGCATAAGCAGGACTGTATTCTTTCTGGAGCCTCTCTGGAGTAATCTGCTTCTTCACCTTTTCCAGATTCTATAGTATTGGGACAATGTCTGCAAAAGCCTCATAGAGTACTAAAAGGAAAAATGACAGACACCAGATGGTTTCTTTTTTTTCTTTTTCTTTCTTTCTTTTTTTTTCTTTTTTTTTTTTGAGTCAAGGTCTCACCATGTTGCCCAGGCTGGTCTCGAACTCACTGGGCTGAAGTGATCCTCCCACCTCAGCCTCTCGAGTAGCTGAGATTAGAGGTGCATGCCACCACCTCTGACATCAGATGGTTTCTGACTGTATTCCTTGGTCATATCTCTGAGGCAACCTCCAGAGCACTGAGAAAAATCTTTGTAGGTATAGAGATCAGAATCAGCAAAATATGGATTATTCTTTTGTGACATTGACGACTCACTTTGCCATTCTGAGATTCAACTCCATTGCTTCTATAACAGGCTTTTGCTGGGTATTACTAGATCTGATGACCACTGTCACCTCTGCCAGGCACTGCTTCTGTTGCCATGGACTGCCACTTGGAGTCCTCAAGGCACCAAAGCTGCAAGCAGTTCTATGGTGAAGTGGAGGGAATGAGTCTCTCATTTTATTTACACTCTGTCAAAGGGATGCTGAGTTAAGGACACAGCCAAGTGACATACCACAGCATCCTCCAAGTTGATCCTCCTCTCCCACTCAGGCTGTGTAATTGGAGCCTGCCAGCATGGCTCCCTCTCCAGTCAGAATGAACTCCCTCCCAGGCTGTTTCTCAGTCACTCATGCAAGTAGACTTGCATGCAAGGATACATCTGAATCCCAGTCATGGGCACAATTTAAACTCAGAATGGACTTCTTGCTTTATAAGGTTGACTTTCAGGTCCTTCCCAAGTAAGTATTAGCTAACAGGTGAATAGTCTTCTCTCCAGAGGGAAAATGAAAGCTTGAGACAAGGCTATGAGGGGAGTTGATATTTTGGCTTTGCTAACGCTTACATCCCCACCCTAAATAAAGCCTAAACTTTTTTCTTCAACCGTCACCAGGAGCTCCCAGATATGTGCTCAAGCACAGTGCAGTTGCACATACCTCTGGATTTATTAATCTAAGACGTCATCAGGGAGAGCTGTGCCGATAGAATGGTAGAAGCAGGAGGAGGACATAAAGGACTTCTGTGTCATGGACAGCGCTAGTAGACAGGCAGGTGTCAGAAAGATTTCATAGTGAAAGAAATGAGATGAGCTGCTTAGGGAAATGACTAGGTCAGCAGGTTTCTACATCCAAATTTAAGCTCTAACACTTTACCAGCTGTGACCTTGAACAAATCACTTCACTTCTCTGTGCCTCCATTTTATCATTATTAGTATTATGATTATTAAATAGAAATGAAGATGTCCAGAAGACAGCATGTTCAACAGAAAGATCAAGCTCAAAGCCAAATGGTCTAAACACATCTAGCTTTTGCCCTGGTTAGCTTTGTCATTAGAACTAGGTCATTTGGCATCTCTGGGTCTCGGTTGCCACATCACTAAATTGGGAATAGGGCATACTATATCTACAGGGCTGTTGGCAATACTCAAGAGAAACAATTTTTGAAAGAGTTCTTTAAACCATACAATGTTATTATAGAGGTTGGGCCACCCAGTAGTCAAACTGTTTTTAATGTACATACGAAAATGATACTTCAGTGTCTCCACATGCAAATGAGCATGCAGCATGGGATGTCCAAACAGTCAGTGCTGGAGAGAAATATGATATACACTTAGTCTATCAATGGATGCTACTGCAGGAAACACTTCTGGAACCTCTCGTGGGAACAATAAAACCAGTATAGTTGCTTTACATTTACACCTCTTTTTTTCCTTTCTTTTTTTAATTTCAGAATATTATGGGGGCACACATGTTTTGGTTACATAATTTGCTTTTGTACAGTTTGAGCCAAAGTTATAAATGTGCCCATCACCCAGATAGTGTACATTGTACCCGTTAGGTGTGAATTTACCCATGCTCTCCTCCCCTCTCCCACCTACTTGATTTCCATTGAGTTTTACTTCCTTATGTGCACATGAGTGTTGATTGATTAGTTCCGATTTACTATTCAGTACATGTGGTGTTTGTTTTTCCATTCTTGTGATACTTCACTTAGAAGAATGGTCTCCAGTTCCATCCAGGTTGTTACAAAAGATACTAGATTATCATTTTTTTTTTTTTTTTGTGGCTGGCTTTTTTTGTTTTTGTTTTTTTGACACAGAGTCTTACTTTGTCACCCCGGCTAGAGAGCAGTGGCATGATGATAGCTCACTGCAACCTCAAACTCCTGGGCTCAAGTGATCCTCCCGCCTCAGCCTCTGGGGTAGATGGGACTACAAGCACACACCACCACACCTAGCTAATTTTTCTATCTTTTGTAGAGAAGAGTTCTCACTCTTGCTCAGACTGTTCTCAAACTCCTGGCCTCAAGGAATCCTCTCACCTCAGCCTCCCAAGAGTGCTAGGATTACAAGCGTGAGCCACCGTGCCTAGCCTACACCTCTTTAAAAAAAAAAAAGACAAACCTATTAATAGTATTACCCAGCCTGAGCACACATCTCATTCACTAGACTTGACTCTCAATGATTTCTACCATTTCCAAAATCAAATCTACCTTCAAAGAAAGAAGAGTCATTGCTGCTGAGGATGTTTGATGAATGTGTCCCTGCGACTAAGGCAGTTCTACAAAAGATATCGCACAGCTGTTTTTTGTATTATAGTCCAATCTCTAAAATAATGTTTGGCATGTTAAAGGATTTTCACAATAGTTTTTCCCTGAGTATCATCAACAACCCTGGTAAGTAAGGTTCATTCTATTTCCAATTTAGAGATGTGCCCACTGAGTCCCAGAGAAGCTACATGACTTAGCCCTGGTCACATGCATGATGAGTGGTAGCACCTGGACCTAATTCAGACCATTTTGCTTGGAAATAGGTGAATACCTTCCCAAGTGCCAATCTTGAAGGTCATTTTGTTGTGTTACATATGATGCTTATTTAAAAGTCATTTGCCAGTGATTGCCTCAGCCCTAGCTAAGATGACAGTGACTGAACTAACAGAGTGATAGATGCGTTAAGGACGGAAAAAAGTGGGTGGAGGTAAAAATCAATGAAATTTGCTATATTATTGACTGCGGGAGCTTAGGGGTTTAAAAAAAGGCATTTAGGGGCCAGGAGCAATGGATCACACCTGTAATCCCAACATTTTGGGAGCTCCAGGTGGGAGGATCGCTTAAGCACAGGATTTTGAAACCAGTCTAGGCAATATAGCAAGGCCCCATTTTTACAAAAAGAAAATATTAGCTGGACATGGTGCTGAGCACCTGTAGTCCCAGTTACTCAGGAGGCTGAGGCAAGAGAATCACTTGAGCCCAGGAGTTTGAGGCTTCAGTGAACTGTGATCATGCCACTGCACTCCAGCCTGGGTGACATAGAGAGACCTCATCTCTGAAAATAGAAAAATTTTTTTAAAAATTGTCGGGCATGGTGGCATGCCTGTAGTTTCAGCTCCTTGGGAGGCTGTCAGGATGATCGCTTGATCCCAGGAGTTCAAGGCTGCAGTGAACTATTATGACCGCACCACTGTACTCCAGCCTGAGTGACACAGTGAGACCGTGTCTCTGGGAAAAAAAGGCATTTCAGCTGATTTCAGATTAGAGGATACTTTCTGCTTTATCCACTCTGTAGCCTCCTTCATTCTTCTGGGAGTTGTCTCTCTGCCCATCCCAATTTTATGTCCCATAGGGAGCTGCCATGATCTCACATGACCCTCCCCCTTGGGCCACATAGGAATGATCTAGGGGGTGGGCATTGGCTCGACTTCACCAATGAGGCCCCTTTCTCTCACTTTTTGTGCTTTGGTCCAAAAGAACTCAATCAATCACTCCCCAGGTAGCTATAAGTTGTAATGCCATACAACAGTGCAGTCCAATAGAAATACAATATGAGCCAAGTGTGTAATTTTAAATTTTCTAATTGCCACATTCAAAAAGAAACATGTGAAATTATTTTTAATAATTTATTTTACTTAGCACAATACATCCAATATGTTATCATTTTAACATCCAATCAATGCTTTCTTAATTAATGAGACCTTTTTTTTTTTTGTACTAAGCCTTCAAAATCCAGTGCATGTTTTCCACTTACAGCCAGCACATTTCATTTTGGACCAGTCACATTTCAAGTGCTCAATAGCCACATGTGACTGGTGGCTAACCATATTGGACAGCGCAGGTCTAGAGTGCTAGATTGCCCACAGCATGGAGAAAGTCAGCATATAGAGAGAAAAGAAGTAAGTCGATGTATGCAGAGAGATGCAGAGATGAGAAGCAGAAAGAAAAAGACAAGAATACTGCTGGCATTCAAGAACTTCTCAGAAAAAAAAAAAGAACTTCTCAGAGTTCTTGAGGACCAACTGCACCCCCAACCCCCAGGCCCAGCCATCGTCTGAATGTTCTATGAGGTATGCCAGTTTCCTTTCAATAATATCCTACTTTGCCTTTTAAAAAATACATTATTTCTTTTATTATAATTATCATTAATAATAAATTAAAACCACTGGCATGAATTTACCTTAAGGATGGCGATTTTCTCAATTTTCCTACCCACACCCCTGTTCTTAGCAGACAAGGGTAATTAATTGCTTATTTTCCCTCTTTCTTACAGATCCTAAATGTGACCTAAGGATCTTTCCAACAATGTTATACCACTACCAAGTAATTGGAGTACACATGTAAGTGAAAATGTATCTGCCCCTCTGCTTTAGAGTTGCAATGTGTGCATTTTATTCTTTCCCTTGATGAATGATGAGAGATCTGTCTTTATGAGCTCATCACATGCGAGGCAACCCTACCTCTCGTAGAAATAGTGTGTGTGCATGTTGAGGTTGGGGGGAGCATGACTACACAGGTGACAGAAGAACCTGCAAAAACCAAAGGAGACAGAGTTAGAAATAGACGATTTGAACAATTATTGTGGCCATACTCTGTACATTTTTTGCCCCCAGTATGGGGTGGCTTAGGATGCCACCGTGACATGAAGAAACTTAGCCACTGTGAAATGTGGCAAGTAACCGAAAGATTTAATGGAGAACTAACTTCTGAATAATTCTTTATAATAAATCCATTTCCTAAGTACTCCATTTTTTAGTTGTAATAAATATAAGCCAAGAAAGGAAGAGCCTGAAAATAATAAATGCCACAATAAGAAATTTCATCACTGAATCTGTGAATCAAACCTCTGGAAGGGGTTTCATATGAATCTGAACGTTTCCCTGGTGGTGCTGGTGGGATTTTCAAAGAGGAAAAGATATTTATGCAACTGTATCCAAAGAAGACTAAAAGCAAAGAGGTTTGATTAGAAATGAAAATGCAAAATCTTTCTTTTTCTATCTTAAATTGGTTAATGGGCAATGACATTTGCAGGAAGAAGAAACACACGACTCTCTCCAGTTTCTCTACAGTTTTTCAGAAACTGCCTGCCCTTTGTAAGAATGTCATTTACGGGAGAGGAAGAAACTACATTTCCAAGTCAAAGAAATCTGAGCAGGACCGCACCCCAGCCAACATTATTAGAATAATTACTGATACAATGCTGCCCTCTAGCAATGGCTCAGACTGGGCTTCTGCCCTGGCAGTCCTCTCCCCTGGCCACTTATACACCTTCCCACACCCAGAGCATGTCCAATGGGGGAGAGAGTTATCACCTAGTCTGGCTCCCAAGTGAGAATCTAACAATGGTAAAAGTGAAGTAATTGAGCCCCAGAATAGTCAAGCAACTTCCCCAAAGTCACACAGGTTGTCACTTAGAACAGCTGGAATTGGAAGCCAGATTTTCAATCTGTTTTATTCTCCTCCCTCCCACTCTCTTCCTCTCTTCTTCTCCTTCCTCTTCCTCTTCCTCCCTTTCTCTCAGGGTGGAGGTGGTTAACTTTTGGTGATGAGGTTATGGAGAAACTCTGAGTAATGTCGGAATAAGAATTAAATTGGTATTCATTGATCAACACTTACGTGCACATACAGAAGTAACATTGATCCAGTGTTGGGAAGGTGGGAGGGCGAGGAGGGAATGGGTATTACACACCTAATGGGTGCGGTGTGCACTGTATGGGGGATGGGCATGCATGTAGCTCTGACTCTGGCATCGCAAAGGCAATATATGTAACCAAAGTGTTTGTACCGCCGTAATATTCTGAAATTAAAATAAATAAATAAATAAATAAGAATAAGAAAGGGTCCTAGCCCAATGAATGATCACAGCAATTAATTCTTTGTTTGGGTTATCTTAGGTTTTAGTGGAAGGCGGAAGAATCTGCAAGACGAAGGCCACATTTCCCTCGGAATTCTCATTTGGGCTAAGGTTTCTGGGCCTCCAGCAAACCCAACAATACAAGCGCATACTCTCCTTTGTACAGAGGCAATCATCGTTGCAGAAGGCAGCAATTGGGTTTGAGAAGGGCCAGGAGAATTTGCCTTTCTAAACCCTCTCCCTCATCCTGAAAAGGTTGGGGACAATAGCATAGTTGGGGATGGGCTGGAGAGCAAGGGGAACAGTGGCTTCTCCCAGCATATTCTCCAAAAGTGGGGTCTCCCAACAATGTGTTGCAGGATGGTTGATTTTGTAATAAAAATATATTAGAGGGAAGCTTGACATTATTAGCCACCAGGAAAATGCAATTCAAAACCACAATGAGATACCACTTCACACCCACTGGGGTGGCTATAATTAAAAAGTTAAATAATAAGGGCGGGCGCCGTGGCTCACGCCTGTAATCCTAGCACTCTGGGAGGCCGAGGCAGGAGGATGGCTCGAGCCCAGGAGTTTGAGGTTGCTGTGAGCTAAGCTGATGCCACTGCACTCTAGCCTGGGTGACAGAGCAAGACTGTCTCAAAAAAACAAGTCACATAATAGCAAGTGTTGACAATGATGTGGAGAACTTAGAATGTCACATACTGTTTGTGGGAATGTACAATGGTGCAGCCATTTTAGAAAACAGTATGGCAGTTCCTCAAAAGGTGAAACGGAGAGTTGCCATATGCTCCAGCAATTCTACTCCAAGGTATCTACCCAACAGAAATGAAAACTTATGTTCACACAAAACTTGTACACAAATGTTTGTAGCAGCAGTATTCATAATAACCAGAAGACAGAAACAGCCTAAATGTCCATCAACTAATAAATGTATGAACAAAATATAGTATATACATATAAAAGCATATTATTCAGCTAGAAAAAGGAATGAAGTACTGATGTGCACTACGACATGGAACCTTGAAAGCATTATGCTAAGTGAAAGAAACCAGTCACAAAAGATCACGTGACATATGATTCAATTTATATGAAATGTTCAGAATAGATAAATCTATAGAAAATGAAAGTAGGTTAGTAGTTTCCAGGGACTACAGGGAGGGCTGAATGAGGAGTCACTGCTAAAAGGTATACAGCTTCTTTTTGTGGTGATGAGAATGTCCTCAAATTAGATTGTGATGATCATTGCACAAATATGTGAATACATTAAAAACATTGAACTATATGCTTTAAATGGGTGAATTATATGATATGTGAATTATAGCTTACTAAAGCTGTTATCAAAAAATAAAGTTTTTAAAAAGATATTAGAGGAAATTGTGGGAAAGCAAGGATCAGTCTGTTCAATACCTGTTTACACATCAGTGCTTAGACCAGTGAAATTCTCAGCAAAGTTCATCACAGGGTGAGGGGCTTCTTTTTATTAAATCTCACCAGCTCCCCCAGGTCCAGCCTATCTCAAAGTGTGACACCTTTTGTAAGAATGGTGAATTGTCTCAGTCTTTGTAAGAAAATGTTTTCGTTTCATACTAACTCTTGAGTGGCAATTGAGCAGTGTATATAGAATTAGAGGTTTACAATTTTGCTCCTCAAGTGCTGTGTAAATATTCCATTGTCAGCTACCCTAGGTCTCTTGTCACTCCACCATGCCAGCCCTAGAGGCCTCAAGACCTTCTTGGTCTGCCGTTAAGGTCCCGCTTTATTTTTCGCCCCTGGGGATTTCCCTTTCTTTGTATCAGGCTCAGCTCTGAGTTTATACACACTTTATACAGCATTTCTTTGAATTTATAATGGGAAAAGCCACTTTAGATTACCTATACCAAGTTACTGAAACCAGTGTCTGGTACCTTCTTAGTGTGTGTATTCCTCCCACCCCCAGTGTTAGAACTAGGATAATCTTCCCTAGGATGGGGGTGCTGTTAGAAGACAGAAGTATGGAGTATCTAATGACTAATCATCTTCCTTCCTTACACAAGTCTCTTTCCTGAAGGAGAAGTGAAAAAGAGAGAAAAATAAATGCTAAGAAAGAAGTGCCAGCTCTTGGTGTTACAGAAAACTATAACCAGTCTTCTATAACACTTTCAGAATCCTGTACCATTCCACAGATGCCTGGGCCCAAGATGCATTTCTTCTCTAAAGGAAGAGTCTCAAGGGAGAATCTTAGCCCCCTTCTTGGGCCAGAGCTCAGAACAGAGGCTGTAGCACTGTGAGGCTGCAGCAAGACCCTGGGCAGAACGTCCTAAGCGCAATAGCATTCCGCAGTTATTGATTCTTTTCCTTGAATATCGAAGACTTTCCTCAAATACCCCCAGGAGGATTCACATCTGGATCTAAGACAGGGAGGGGGAAAGCAGGGCCATTATTGCTCAGGCCTCCAACTTTATGAGCTTCAAATGTTGGCTGCTGTTTGGTGGCAAATGTGTTCAGGGGAACAGGGTGAGTTCTCATAGGGGCCATCTGGCTCTGAATCATAAAGCTGTACGTATAGTGGAGCAGCTGCGTGTGTGGGCTCTGAGGTCAGACTGAATATGTTCAAATCCCAGCTCCGCTGCTTCTTAGCTCTGTAGCCTTGTGGCAGTTACTTAACCTCTCTGTGACTCAGATTCCTGGTTGGTAAGATAGGATTAATGAGACCACCCACTTCTCAGGATTGTTGTGAAGATTACGTGAGATAGTCTAGATAATGCAATTAGTCCAGAGTTTGGGCCCAAATTAAGCACTCAATAGTTAAGTGCTTGATAGATGCTAATATTAAACTGGCTTTTTCCAGTGTTTGGCCACAGATTTACTTTTAAACCTGCCCCCATGGTTTAAATAGAACCCCTGAAGAGTTTGGATTCTGAATATGTCCCAACTAGTCCTATAACACCCATCCACTTCCCAACTCCCTCATGGCCAAGCTTAGATTTACAGCGTAGGAAAGGAAAAATTGTTTTCCTCTATCCTTTTATGTTCTATAAGTGGGGCCTGCAAATTAAACTGACAAAAGACAGATTAACAGAAAGAAAAACACACAAATTTTATTTGATGTTAATATTTAATATTTTAGTTTTTATGTGCACAGAGGCCTTCATGGAAAAGAAGCGAAGACACAAAGAAGTGGTCAGACCCAGGAGTTTATATACTATGTTAACAATAAGTGATAATTTTTAGAGAAGTGATAAGACAAAGGAAAAGAGGTTTGGGCTTGTAGGGGCAGTAAATTGTGGGAAGGTAAATATATGGGGGAAACTAATAGAAGATAAGGATGTTTTAGCGAGGTCTAAATGGTTCTTTTTAGAAAGGTTTTGTGAAGAGCCATCTTGGTGCTGACTTTCTGTTCCCAGTGATACTAGTTATTTTCTTCATGGTATGGGAGAGAAGATGAGGAACAATTTCACGAAGGGAAATTTATGTCCTGCTTTTAGGCAGAGGGAGGAAGGGCAAAGAGCTCTTTCTGCATTTGTTACTTCTTAATTGCTTTCAGCTCAAAGTAATCATAATACCAAATTGGTATATTTTGGGGTAGCATATTCTGATCCCCTTCAATAGCTAATGACAAGATCTTACATTTGTATGTCTTGCATTTGATTTTTCCAAACACTTTCACAACTTTTATCCCGCATTGCCATGAAGTTAGCAGGACAACAATGATTATTCCTATTTTAGAGAAAAGGAAACTGAGGCCCTAAAAAGTAAAATGGCCTGTTTAAAACTATCCAGTTTGTTAGAGGGAAACACAAGAGGTACTCAAAGGCAAGTCTCCCCATCCAGTGGTCATTTCAACCTCTTATAATATCTAATCTCTTCTGAATCTTCCATTCAGTCATAAGGGATCTAGCAGTCTGCTTCCCCTGTCCCACGACTTTCCAAGCTGTACAGAGCTTTCAGACCACGTGAGAAGGAAGGGAACACACAATCCATAGGGAAAAAATCTCTCTATAGTTCTGAGAAAGGGCAAGTTATTTTATTTGTAATATTCTGGTTGGAGAATGAGGTCGAGAGTGCTTCAAGGTCTCAAGCAATGATCCATTGGAATAAATGGGGGTGAAGGTCCTTCATTTGATCTGATCAAACTAGTCCAGTGTAGAGTGGCATCCTGACTGAGCCCAAAGTGAGACTCAGAAATGCCTGAAAACTGCCTGAGGCATTCATCATTCAACGGCAGCCTGAACCTATACTTGTATGAAAACGGTTGTCTTTAAGAGAAGGTTCTCTATACTGTTGGTCCCTGAGGAGCAGAGACAGAGAGCAGGTGGTGGGTGGGAGGATGGCAGAAAGGTGGAGGAATGGAACAGAGTAACATTTACTCTCTAGCTGTGCCCCAAGGATGGGGAGTGTTGAGAGGGTTCCTGGCATCTCTTCATATGGAGTAAAATTGTTTTGAAGAGATCTGTGGATTTATAGGACCATGGGTTTAGAGGGGTCAGGTATAGAGATCAGGTAGAAGAATATGGAAATGAGGGTTAAGGAGTGGGTCTGGAGAGGGGACCTACGGGCCTTTGTTCCCCTAGCACAGAAGCCAAGTCCAAAAGTCTGAGCTGGGATGGGGAGATGTTGCTGCAGGGAGAAGTTGCCATTTTTCTCACGGGCCCTCACTGAAAGGCAGGGTAGAAGCAATGTTGTTTAAGCGTCTAGGTGACAAAATGTGGCACAGAACTCAAAGGGGGCATTTCCACCCTCTGGGTGGACCCATCAGTGCCTTCAGCCAAAGCTGCTGGGAGAGGCTGGGCATGGTGGCTCATCCCTATAATCCTAGCACTCTGCGAGGCTGAGGCTGGAGGATCGCTTGAGGTCAGGAGTTCGAGACCAGCCTGAGCAAGAGCGAGACTCCCATCTCTATTAAAAAAATTAAAATTAAAAAAAAAAGAAAAGATAAAAATAAAAGCTGCTGGGGGAGAGGCAGCACCATTTAGGCCCCTCTCAAATGTGCAGCTGTGAGCACCCCAGAATCCACGCCACCCTCCAGCAGGGGCCTCTGTGTTCCCAAAGCTGGCAGCACCCACCAGCAGCTGGGGTCAGGAGCACGAGCTGCCCTCAAGTGGCAATATGGGCAGCTGACCGCCACGGGGCAGGACAGGAGTCGAGAACAACAGGAGAGGACTATCTCAGAGCAGGTGAAACTGCTGGAGTCTTGGATAGGTAACTGGAAGAAACTTTCAAGAGATTGAGTCCTATAACATAGGTGGAGACAGAGGTCGGTGACATCTGAGTCTTTCTTACTTATGGGGCCTTATTTTCCTCCATGGGCTAGTGAGGCCTGGAGAAACTTGAAAGACCATTTTATAGCAGATGAAATTATCTCAAGTACTTGGGCGTATGATAGCCCAGCTCCGTGTAGATGCTGAGTGGCTCCTGAAACCCTTCTAAATATAACTTTAGGATGGGTAGAACAGAGACTGAGCTCTGGTTGGGTATGATTAGGCTCCATTTGTTCCATTTATCTCTAGTGATGTTAGTTGAAGGAGAGGAAAGGCAAAAAGCAAAAGGAAGAAGAATGGCTAGGGAGAAAAATAAAGAAAAGGGTTGTGATTTTTCTCTATTACCATGGCTATAAGAAAATCAGCCTCATTTTTTAAGACATTTTCTTTCCTTTGTACATTTTCCAGGCATGAGTTGTGAATTCTATATTATCTTTGTGTTTTTTTCAGTAGAGAAAAAAACTCGACAGTGCTTTTCCTAGCTAAGAGCAATCCTGGCTGAACATGGACATCCAAATTCCTCGGGCCTGGACTAGGGCAGGTGTGAGCCAACAGGCCCAAAGAGGGAGAAAGCTGGGTCCCCAGGAGCTGGACATCTTCCTGCGTGGAATTTGTATTTCCCAACTTATTGCACCTTCTTTTTCCCGAGGCAACAGCACTGGTGACTGAGGCAGCTGCAGGTATTCCACAGAGCCAGATTTCTATGTACAGTATCGTGGCGCTGCCAATTTGTCTGACGAACTTTGTTTTTCTGAGAATTATTTTCCACTTCCTGGAATCAGACCCAATGTTTAGGGTAATGGACCAGTGGACTTGAGTCCTCAGAGAGGATTTGGTGTCTGTCCCATCTTTCCATCTCTGCTGCCACCAACCTAGATTGAGTCATAGGGCCAGTCACCTGAACTATTGCAGTAGGAGGCTCAATTGCTCTCTGACCCCTTCCTCCATCCTGCCTCCAAACTATTGCCAAGTTAGCTTCTAAAATATGTTTCTACATTCTGTAATAAAGACATTTGCACTTGAATGTTTATGGCAGCATAATTCACTATTGCAAGGATGTGGAAACCCAAGTGTCCATCAATCCATGAGTGGATTAATAAAATATGGTATATGTATACAATGGAATACTACTCAATTACAAAAAACAATGGTGATCTAGCACCTCTTATCTTTTCCTGGATAGAGCTTGAGTCCATCCTCCGAATTGAGGTATCACAGGAATGGAGGAATAGGCACCACATGTGCTCGCCATCAAATTGGCACTAACTGATCAACACTAAGGTGCTCACACAGTAGTAATATTCTGTGGGGGTGGGTAAACTCACAACTAATGGACCCAGTGAGCGTTGTATGGGGGAAGGACACGCCTCTAATCCTGGCTTGGATGAGGCAAAGTCATAACACGTAACCAAAATGTTTGTACCCCCATAATATCCTGAAATAAAAATAAAATAAAATAAAATAAAATGTTTCTAATCATGTCACTCCTACTGTTTTTGAAAGACCTTTGAGTAACCAATTTATATGGACTATTATTGAATAAATAAATTGACCCTATTTGTATTAAATCCCCCATTATCCAGATGTCTTGTCTTCATAGCCTTCACCACACTCCAATCTAACTTAAGTGTGTTCTTGTTTATTGCCTGGCTCCTTCATCCATTGGAGAGATATGAGCAGGTTCTTAACCGTCTGTCCCTAAAACAGTGGCTGACACGTTAGATAATAAATACTGGTTTACTGGAGCCCATTCTCCAGAGTGAACTATAGCAAGAATGGAAAAACAAGCACCACATGTACTCACCATCAAATTGGTACTAATCGATCAACATTTATATGTGCATATGAAAGTAACATTCATCAGGTGTCCGGCAGGTGGGAGCAGGGCAGAGGGGATATTCACACCTAATGGGTGCGGTGCACACCCTCTGGGAGATGGGCATGCATGTAGCTCTGACTCAGGTGGGGCAAAGGCAATATATGTAACCCAAATGTACCCCCATAATATGCTGAAATTTTAAAAAATTGGTTGATTTAAGGACTCAATAAATCAAATTCTAGTAGCCACAATGAATTGTTTTTTTCATAAATGAATTTTATTTGCTTTTACAATTACAAATGTAATACATGCTTGCTGTAGAGAATCTGGAAAGTGCAGAGAAGTAGAAAGAAGAAAATAAGAAACACCCATAACCCCACCACTTGAAGGCCAACACTGCTCACATTATGTTCTAACTCTCTGTGCCTGTTTAGAGACCAAGCCCCTCATCAAGACTGCTGGCCATGAAGTACAAAAGCCAAGGGGAGTGAGGGCAATTAACAATTGAGGGGTTCACCCAGAGGTCAGAGCTAGAGATTCCACACTGAAGGACCAGATAAGAGCCACGGATCAAGAGGTCAAAAGCTGACAACACAAGAGCAAGTTGGGTTGCTGTAAGAATGTAGTGAGATGGTGCTTGTCAAGAGTTTAGCCCAGTGTCTGTCACATGGTACATTATCAATAACTGTTAGCCATTACAATCACTATTATTATTATTATGGGTCAAAACGAATGGTTCAGGATGGAGACTATAAACAGGTCAAGGGCCCTGGAGACCCATTTTAGGTGCTATGAGTTGGGGCATATGGGGGAAGTCTACTGGATTAAAAGGGTGGTACAGGAGTGGGCATGACTCTTCTTATAGGCTCCCCTGCCAGGCAAAATGGAACCAGGGCTTCCTCAAGTTTGCCTGCTGACACATGGCAAAATACTCTAAGGTGTTTCTGAGGTAGGACATGATTTCTCCTGCCTAGACTTCTCCCTGGACCAAGAACTAGGACTGGCCTCAATGAAGCTGGGAGTTCAGAACCTCATATACCATATGCTCTTATAGTCCACACTCTGATTGTCAGGGCAGGTCACAGGCATGTGGGTGAAAGAGAAGGTCAAGTCAACCAAGTGAGAGATAGGGTGGGATATCCCTGGAGGGGGAGGCTGAAAGGTGAAGGCAACAAGGTTTATGATGTAGTTGAATGGAATGGGTCCAGGATCCAGTCCTCAGGTTAGCAGCTGAGTCATATATCACAGGAGAAGAGTCCAAGGAGCATTACTTATTGGTGGGGGCCTTCTGCTGGCCTGTGCTCTGTCCAAGGTGGTCGTGAAGACCTTCTTGGGGATCTGCATGCTCTTTCAGGTAGTAACAGCGTTTGGGAACATGCTGGTGCTAGGAGTGAGAAAAAATAACAGAGGTGAGAGCCACATTTACTATGACAAGGGGTGTTCTTCCGGCTTAAGTTCAGTGACCTAGTAGATCAAGGAACCCAGCTAATTTATCTACTTGTATAAAGTGTGACCAAGGTCTAGACTAGCCAAATTCCCTAGTTGTCTGAGTCCACAACACATGTGGCTGTATGTGGGTCCCAGCCCCCAAAAGAAGAGCCTTCCCTTAGAATTGGACTTGGAACAAGTAGAGAGTTGGGACTGAGTCCAGCCAGTTCCCTCATACTCAGAAGACTTAGGACTTTAACCAGCCCAGGCCCTCAGTAACTTGGGCAGGACATTGTTTCTCAAAGTGATTAATACCCCCAAAATAACTGCAGAGCCACACTTGCCTTAGCTCAATGCCTCCCCCTTGCCCCTTCCTGATTCTACTCAAAGGAGCAAGATGTATTCCCTATCATTGCCTCCTCATTTTTCTGCTCAAAAACCTTGAGTGTATTTCCCCCTCATTACCTCCTCTGTCTGCTGCTGGGAGCTCAGTTCATTCTCCATGGCCTCCTCATTATTCCGCTTGCAGGCTGTCGGCAGAACCTGGCTTGAGTTGCCCGGGGAAGCCTTCTCTTCAGCCAGCTGGCACTCGGTATAGAGAGACCTGTCTATCAGCTCCTTTAGGCTGCTGGCCACCTTCAGGAAGATCCGACCCATTTTGGTGGTAACAGCTTCCGAGAGTCCTTCCAGAAACCTGGTCCGTAGAATGGCATCAGACCAAGACAAATGTCGGGCCAGCAGTAGGAAGTCAGTGGCATATTGCCTGACTGACTTCTGGCCCTGCTTAGGATGGCAGAGAACAGCACTGAGGATGTCTATCTCAGATAGGGAGTCATATAAGCCCTGGGATCTTCTCAGGAAAGATTTATTTTCATCTGAGAGTGGGTTTCCTACTTCCATCTGCAAGATGGACCACCTCTCTGCTGCCCCCAGATGAAGAGACACCAGAAATGCCATTTTCTCTGAATCGTCCAAAAAACCCTTCATTTGCTTCTCCTCATCAATCTCCATCTCTTCCTCCACAGAGCACGAGCCCCGGGCTGCTTCCTGCTCCTCTAAGAGGTAATAGAGTGCTGGGGTCAACATTCCAAAGGATGGCACTTCCTTTGGTGGCGGGTTCCTAGTTTCAGGGGTTCTGGCAGTTACGTGCGGTGTGGGCTTTGATCCAGAGTCTGTGATGTTGACGTGAGAGGCAGATGCATCTCCAGAGTTTGTGGCTTTGATTTCCAGAGTGGACATCATCCCAAAGGTTGTTTGCGGCGTGGATATTGCTCCAGTGGCTGGGGTCCTCCTTAGTGGCGTGGACATAGCTCCAGAGGCTGTGGCTCTCATATGTGGTGTGGACATCGCTCCAGAGGCTGAGGATCTCATAAGCGGTGTGGACAATGCTCCAGAAGCAGATGTCCTCATTGGCGATGTGGTCATCCTTCCAGAAGCTGTGTGTGTCGTCTGTGGCAAGGACATAGATCTAGAGTTCATGACTCTGGTTTGCAATGCAGACATTGCTCCAGAGGCCGTGGTTGTCATTAGCGGCATAGACATCTCTCCAGAAGCCATGGCTGACTTCAAAGGCATGGGCATTGTTCCAGAGGCCGAGGTTCTCCTTAATGGCTTGGACATCCCTCCAGAGGCCATGGCTGTTGTTTGTGCAGTGGACATCTTTCCAGAGGCTGGAGCTCTCATTAACTCTGTGGGCACAGCTGCAGAGGCTGAGGGTCTCCTTAGTGGTGTGGACATAGTTCCAGAAGCTGAAGCTCTTACTAGTGGTGGAGACATCCCTCCAGAGGCTGGAGCTCGCATTAGTAGTGTGCACATGTCTCCAGAAGCCGTGGGCATGATTTGTGGTGTAGATGTCGCTCTGGAGGCCGAGGTTCTGATCAGCGGCATGGACATCCCTCCAGAGGCTGTGGACGTCACCTGAGGAATGGTCAGAACTCCAGAAGCTGTGGATCTTATTAGTGGTATGGACATTGCTCCAGAGACTGGAGCCTTCCTTCGTGGCATGGACATCATTCCAGAGGCTGTGGCTGTCATTTGTGGAGCAGACATTGCTCCATAAGCTGGGGCTCTCAGAGGTGTAGCTATCTCTTGTGAAGCCAGGGGGGACATTAGTGGCAAGGACATCTCTCCAGAGTCTGAGGCTCTCATTAGTGGTGTGCTCATTGCTCCAGGGGCCCGGGCTCTCATTATTGGTGTGGACATCATGTCAGAGGCCGGGGCTCTCATCTGCATCCCTGCAGATGTCATGGATCTCATGAGCGACGTGGACATCCCTCCAGAGTCTCGGGTGCTCATCTGACTGGGCATCTTTCCAGAACTTGTGCCTCTCATTAGTGGCATGGGCATTGATCCAGGGCCTGGGGCTCTCATTGGTGGCATGGACATTGCTCCAGAGGCTGTGGCTCTCCTTCGCAGTGTAGACATCTCTCCAGATGCTGTGTCTGTCATTTCTGGCATGGACAGAGCTCCAGAGGCTGTGTCTCTCATTAGCGGTGTGGACATCGCTCCAGAAGCTGTGGTTGTCATTTGCTCCATAAACATTGTTCCAGAGGCTTTGGATGTCATTAGTGGCTTGGACAATGCCTCAGAGGCCGGAGATCTCATTGGTGGCATGGACATCCCTCCTGAGGCTGTGTCTCTCATTAACAGTGTGGATGTTGATCCAGAGAATTTTGCTGTCATTAGTGGGGTGGCTATTGCTCCAGAGGCTGTGGCTCTCATTTGTGGTGTAGATGTCAATCCTGAGGCTGTGGTTCTCATTTGTGACACGGACATTGCTCCCGAAACAGGGGTTCTCATTTGCAGCATGGACATTGACCCAGAGGCTGGAGCTGTCAATTGGGGCATGTGCATTGACCCAGAGGCTGTGGCTGTAATTGGCTGGGTGGACATTGCGCCAGAGACTGGGGCTCTCCTTAGTGGTGTGGACATCTTTGCAAAGGCTGGGGCTCTTGTGCTCTGTGTAGACATTGCTCTGTTGGCTGTAGCTTTGATAAAGCCTGTGGGCATTGCTCCAGAAGATTTGGTCATTGTTAACTGTGTGGACATCACTTTGGAGGTTGTGGTTGGCATTTGCTCTGTGGACATTGCTACAGAGCTTGTGACTGTCATCAGTGGGGTGGCCATTGCTCCTGAGGCTGGGACTGTCTTTTGCAATGTAGACATATTTCCAGGGGCTGGGGCTCTCATTAGCGGTGTAGGCATTGCTCCGGAATCTGAAGCTCTCACTGAGGGTGTGGACATCATCCTGGAGGCTGTTGCCGTCATTGGTGGAGTGGACATGATTTCAGAGTCTAGATTTTGTGTTACCCATGGGGACATCACACCAGAGCCTGGGGCTGACGTCAGTTGGGTAGGCATCACTTCAGAGGTTAGGGCTGTCCTTAGCAGTGGAGACACTGCTTCAGTGTCTGGGGCTGGCTTTGGTAATGTAGACATTTCTCCTGAATTTGGGACTGTCAGTAGCGGTGTGGACATTGCTTCAGAGTCTGGAGCGGACATTAGCAGTGAAGACATTACTCCAGACTCTGGGTCTGACATGAGCGGGGTGGACATTCCCCCAGAGTCTTGGGTGCTTGTTGGCTGGGTTGATGCATCTCCAGAAGCTAGGGCTGACATTATCAGTGAGGATAGCGCTTCTGAGTCTGTGTCTGACATTAGCAGTGAAGATATCTCTCCAGAGGCTAGGGCAGTCATTAGCACTTTGGACATTGCTTCAGTGTCTTCATCTGTAATTTGCAATGGGGACATTGCTTCAGAACCTGGAGCTGGCATTGGCTGTGTGGACATCCCTCCACAGTTTATATCTGGCATTAGGAGTGGAGATATCTCTCCAGGATCTGGAGCTAGCATTAACGGTGTGGACATTGCCTCAGAGGATGAGGGGCTCATTATAGATGTAGACATTGCTCCAGAGGAAGGAGCTGGCATTTCCAATGGTGATAGGTCTGCAGAATCTGGAGCTGCCATTAATGCTGTGGACATGGTCCCAAAGTCAGCAATTGTCATCATCCCTGGAGACATTAACCCATAATCTGAAGTGGACAGCAATGGAGATAATGTTTCCGAATCTGAGGCCGGCATTAGCAATGGGGACAGTGCCCCGGAATCTGAGGCTGGCATTAGCAATGGGGACAATTCCCCAGGGTCTGAGGCTGGCGTTAGCAAAGGGGACAGTGCCCCAGAGTCTGAATCTTGCATTAGCGGTGGGGAGACTGTTCCAGAGTTTGGTGTTTCCATTAGAGGTGTAGACATAGTGTCAAAGCCTGAGGGTGTCATCAACTGTGTGGAAGTCCCTCCAGGGTTTGAGGCTGAAGTTGAAACTATAGGCAACTGTGCATGAGAATGCAGGATTTGGACATCAGCTCTGTTCTCTGGCATTGGTCTAGAGAGGGTCATCCCCCTGTTTTGAGGGTCGATATTTTCCTCCCTCATCGTATCGTTGAATCGCAGAGAATGTAAGGGTATTGACATATCTGCCACGGCCACAGGACAGTGTGGAGAGATCCCCTAAAGTGATGACATTAGGGGTCCTGCTGAAGCCCAGGTAGCAAGAAAATCTGTACACAGGAAACAAGTTTAGAGGTCAAAAGTCAACATCAAGGAGATTGGGAAACACAAATGATTCATTGTGGAGATCTGTTTTTGTGTGTTGCCAGGTACATGGTATTGAACATGGGCCTATCAGATTAAAGAAGCTGTGCAGCAATGAACAACTCTGGAGCTAGAGAAAATATCCCTTCTGCCTCTATCCTTTTCAAATCAACCCACCTAGTTACACAGCACAGGCTCTCCGTTTATAAGTGCTGTAAATGCCACAGCAGCGAGCCTGGGCAATCCCAGATCAAATGAAGCGGCGGCACCACCTTCTGGCCGTATATGAGAAGTGCCGGTTCCTGGGCTACGTTCTGTCCCACCGCGGCATTCACAAGACAGCCAAGGTACTTACTGGCCAGTCTGGATGGGAAAGCCGTTTGCCCCAGGATAATCATTAGTTCCTGGAGCTTGCTGAATCCTGCCAGCGGTTTAGTTCCCATTTTACTACTCTGATGGCCCTGAATGTCCTCCTCAGAAAAAGGTAGGCATTTATCTGATCAATGACTGGGAGCAACATTCTACAAACTGAAAATTCTGTTTATTATTATTAATAACAACCACCACCATTACTACTACTATTTATTGCTCACTTATGTGCCAGGCACTGTACTTTAGGCAACTGTACACAACTGCCTATAATGTGCATGGCTTTATAAGCATTATTATTCCATGTGGGTCTTACAAGATCCTATGCAATAGACAATATCATTATTCCCACTTCACCAGCTTTCTCAGATTAGCCAGAATTGAGGCTAAAATAGGATCACTGTGACAGTAACAAAACGTATATCTTTGATTCTCACCCCCTCCCGGAGGTTGCCTAATCTTTGGCATCCCTAAGGTTGTATTCAGTTATTTCTCTGACATCCTAGACCATGGCTCACTTGAAGCCCATCTATAGTATACACAGATTTCAAGGTCCTCTGATGACACGGGTGTGGACAATCCCAAAGTCCTACCCCTCCAGCCCTGCTGCCATAAGCCCCAAAACAGGCTCTTTGACACACAGCTTGGAAACTAATGCAAATACTACACAATATTGACATGTCCCCATAGCCTACCCATGCTAAAACTGGAAGACTTGCTACTTGGGGACAATGTGACAAAAGCCATCAACCTAGTGTCCTTGTGCCTTCATAATAATAACAACAAGAAAACCAACAACAGAAATACCAACAGCGAACATTTCTTGAGGATGCACTGACTGGCAAGCACTCTGCTAGGCACTTCATGTGCATCACCTCATTTGATCCCCATAGCAACACTAAGAGATTTTGGTAGCATTCTTCCTTTATCTTACAAATGAGAAAATTCAGGCCCAGAGAAGCTTAATAACTTGCCTGGAGTCACACAGATTCCCAGGTCTGTCCACCTTCAGAGCCCCCTACTCTTCACTATTGTGCTACAATGATCCATTTTTTCCCCCTT
The DNA here is from genome assembly GCA_963575035.1 of Avahi laniger. NCBI lineage: Eukaryota > Metazoa > Chordata > Mammalia > Primates > Indriidae > Avahi > Avahi laniger. The sequence goes on from CAUYSK010075615.1 coordinate 98,948, forward strand.
ACTAAGTCACATTACCAAGACCCCTTCCCCTATCTCCAACCCTGAGATGGAATGTCATAAAGGAAATACTGGCCTCCCGCTGACACCTTGGTTATTGTAATAATTGGTGCAGTGGGAAAGATGAGTTCAAACAGTGGTCATAGACCTCCACCTCCCGGCTTCAGAAAAATACCTGAACATGCCAGAATCTCCCACCAGGCTAAACCCAGAAAGATCTTACCTTGCCGGTGATAGAGGAAAGGGAGAGAGTATCCTTTGTGCTCCCAGCTCCTTTATTCTGGACAATTGACTTATACCCCGTGCCCAACCAGTTCATTAAAATAAGACCCAATACCAGCAGCTGTTCTCTGCAATCTCCCTTAGCTATCCCCTGCCACGCCCCCCTGCCCGCCAGCCAGCCTGCCCGCCCACCCGCTCTACTGCTCCTGACTTGCTACTGCTTGCTCTGTCTCTCTGGTCCCAGATTCCTGCCTCTATATAGGCTCTGACATTTGCCTCTGGCCGCCTTGCACTTGACAGCCCTCCAGAAGCTCCGCTTTAACACTTGGCCTGTGCAACTCCACCCCACTCCCCCTCACCCTCAACAGTCCCACCAGCCTACATCTCGCCCCACTGTGCCAGCCTCTGGAGGTCCTAAAGAGAAGAGGAAATTGGCACAATTAAGGAGATGAGACTGAAAGGGTCCTGACTCAGGAAATAAGATGTATGCCCTCTGCAGTTGGGCAGACACAGCAGTCCTGGGGGCCGGGCACTGCCATTGGTACGCCATGGAAGCACAGGCAGGGGCTTTGAAGGAGGGGAACTAGGGCTGGAGATCGAGTGGAGCAGTGTCAGAAACATTCAAAGAGATTTGAGTGCAGGGAAAGCAGAGCTTGAGGGGATGGGCAGTGGGGGCTGGGGAGCAAACACCATAATAGAGCCCTGCAATTGTGATAATAACCAAGTCAATTGGCCCCAGGATCAGAGACACAGAGGGAAATCCAGCAACCGCTGTCCCTGCCACAGGGCTAAGATTCAACAGCAAGGCTCCATGGATTTCAGACAGCTGGCAAGAAAACCACGCCAGTTTTGAGCATACCAGGTGAGGGCTTGTTCATAGAAACAGAGTCACAGCCTGCTTTCTAGACCTGGGGCACAAGGTCAGAGTAGAACTAACAGGAAGGTTTACCAGAGTCCTCTAGTCTGCTTGAATCAATACCATTTAAACCCTCAGTCTAAGGGCAGAATTGGTCCCTGAGCCCTGGAGAGGGCAAAGCCTCCCCGTGAAGTTCAAGTAGCCCAGGGACAGGGAAGCAGAGTTTGGCGAGGGAGGCATTCAGGTTGTTATAAACCTTATAATTAGCAACCAACAGTAACTGAGCACTTGAGCTAAGCGCTACATATGCATTATATTTTTCTGGCCTCCCGGCAACACCTGTAAGGCAGGCACTGGCATCATTCCCATTTTATACATGGGGAAATGGGCTTAGAGAAGTCTATGTGACCAAGGTCACAGAGCTATTAAATGGCAAAGCCCAGATTTGAGCCCCAGTCAATCAGGCTGGTGCCAAAATCATTGTCTCTCTTTGTAATCAGGCAAATGATTAAAAACTCAAGGTGCTCTACTCACTGCCATTTCCCCCCACCCCCAAATCATCAAGCAAGGGAACTTTCTTACAACAAATGGCTGAATCATTGCAGTAGTAGTAATAATAATAATAATACCAACTAACCTTGCTTGAACTCTTCCCATATGCTAAGAATGCTGCTAAGAGCTTTCACCAGCACTATCTCATTTGGTCTTTACAACTATCCTGCGAACTAGTTCCTTTAAATTCCCAGTTTACAGGTAAGGAAACTGAGCTTCAGTGAATTGACATGATGAAAAGCACACAGCCCTATCTTGCTCCAGAGCTCACTATAGTATACTACTAAAAGAAAAATTCCAGTCATTCTCCCTTCTCCTCTAAACCAAAAAACAGTCACAGAAAACCTACTCTATTAACAACAGTATCATAACAATTATTATTAGTATTAATATACCTAACAATAAAAAGCTAACATTTACTGTGCCAGGCACTGGGCTAAGCGCTTACCTACATGATCTCACTTGATACCCCCAACATCCCTATGATATAGGGACTAGTATCACCTTCATTTTCCAGATGAGAAACCAGAAGCACAGAGAGGTTGACTAGCTTTCCTAATGTCACACAGCTATAGAGCACTTTATGTTGTTTATGTCCTAACGTAATAATTTTGGAAATAACCTAAATGCCTAATGTTAGAACGTAATACATTTAATGATTAAATGAATCATGGTGCAGCTGTAGCAGCCACTAATGTAGCCATTGAAAATTATATTCTAGCATGCACAAAGTGATCTGACTTTTATAAAATAGATGTGTAGATTTTTGTGTAGAAAAAGTAAAGCCTGGAAAGATACATACCAAAATGTTAACAGTGACTATACTTGAATGGCGGCATTAGAGGGGATTTTTATTTTCATTTTCCTTATCTGTATTTTCTCATTTGTCTATAATGGACCCATAATACTTGTATGAAAAAAATAATAAAAGTTAATTTTCTATGATCTAGGGTTCTGTCTCTAGCCCTTCCCACTCCCCTCCCTGCATGCTCACTCTAGGGATCCCCAACATCCCCCACCCACGCAACCTTTCTCCCCCAAGAAGCTTAGCAGTTGCACCACTAGGATCTGTGGTCAGCAATGACCTCTGAAAAGTGTCTCCAAAGACTGGCTTTTATTTTATATTTTTTGGTTTGTTTTTACAAAAAGATTTCTTGTTTCTCTAACTTTTATTTATGTTTAATAATTACATAGGTAATCTAGGAATAGACTCTCAGGATAAAAACTTGAAATCCTCCATATGGATAAAGCTAAAGTCCTCAGACTACCCCGCCCCCTATCCCTGCAAGTCCCATTCCTCTGCCTGTTCACAGTTGGGTGTGTCTCCTTCCAAACTTTTTCTAGCTGCAATGGCATTCAGAGTTCATATCATGCAATTGCTTGCAAAACCCAGTGTGTGCAAAGAGCTACAGTTAGAAAACCATTCTGGCACTGGTCACCCCAGGGTTCCAAGTTCTGGCCCATTGTGACTGTTTTCATCAGCCTGCTTCTAAGGAGGCTACTAAGAGAGGGTTCTTGCACGCTCAGCCCATTTGAGGCATAGACTTCCGTTCTATTAAAGCCAGAGTCTCTAGGAACGAAGAGAAGGGAGGCCTCCTAAGGAAAGAAAAGCCCAGAAATTGCTGCTTAGCATCTCTCAGGTCCCTGGCATCCCACCCAGTCTGCACTGATCAATACGGCTAGGAGGTGGCATGCTCCTGCTGCCTCACAAAAGGTAATCAAGTTTGGGAGATTGCATAGCTAGCTGCGCGGGGAAATGAGAATAAACAAAAGACCGTTCAATACATCAACAAATAGCTTTCCAGCTGTTGAAAATAAGCCTTTCCCTAGATCGTCTCCCCCAGCCCTAGCAAACAGGCACTCAGATAACGGAAAACAGACAACCTAAGGATAAAGAAATACCTGGTCTACTTTAGGGTTCTCTGCCTTCCCTGATCATTAGGGAAGGAAAAATGCTCCCTATTTCCTTGCTCACCAACAGCCCTGACACTTAAAATGCCCACCCGGCTGTTTATAAATAAAGAGGGGGAGGGGAATAGCTAGCATTTACTGAGTGCTTACTATGCCAGGCACCGTGTCAAACGCTTTACATACATTATAGTATTGATTGCACAATAAACCAATAAAGTGGGTTCTGTACCCTCATTTGATAAATTAGCTAAAGAACTGAAGTAGAGAGAAATTAAAATGAAGTAACTTACCTTGGCTCTCACAGCTGAGAGGGAGTGAAGCTGGGCTTGTCACTCTGATCTGTCTGACTCAGCTAGTGCTCTTAACTCACGGGAGAGTCACACACTGTCTTCAAGTCTCTGAAGGGCTGTCATATGGAAGAGAGGGTAGGTGTGTTCTGGGTAGCTCCAAAGAAAAAGAAAAGGATTTGACTGTTAGTTGGGAATTACGCTTTCATTGGATGTGCTGCAAACTCCCCAAACAACATGTATATGCATGTCCAACTCTATAGGGAAAAGAACATTATAAGAAGAGCAAACGGAACTGCCTTGCATTAGGTGCCGTCCTGAAGGATCTGTGGAATCAGAGAGAACAGGAGGGATACCGAAGGACTGCAAATGGGCAGTGTCCCAATTTTCTTAAATAAGGAAACTACAGACCAGTATACTGTAAACTCCAGAGCTGTAAGCTTGATGTCAATCCTCGGAGAGATTCTGCCGCAGATTATGAAACAGGTAATTTATAAGCACTTAGAACATGAGTGGCAATAGGAGGTATCTAGAGGTACTAGCAGAACTCTCAAAATTAGACCAGGTTCCTAGACTCACAGTTACTGCAAACCAAAAAACTGGGGGACTGATATTAGGTTGACAGATTTTTATTTTTCCAAGTGAAGGCATTAGGAAATAAAACAAAGCAACTCTAAATTATCATTTTCTAAAAAGAAAGGGCTTTCTTTAAGCACTAAAAGAGAAAGGAAAAAATCTCAGAATAAAGGAAAGTAAATGAAATAGATTTCTCTTCCCTTTCAAAAAACATATACTACCTAGTCCTCAGGCTTTCTCATTGCACCCTGGACTGCTGCAGTTTTCTTGGAGGATGGGCACTTGCCCAAGGACCTGCTTTGGGGAATCACTCAGAATTAAAATATCAACACAGATAAGATCAGAGACCTGTAAGACAGGAAGTCTTTCTGGCTAGAAGAGAGAAGAACAGAGTTTGACCTTAGCCTAAATGAGGACATTAACACAGATAAAGAAAGTGTCCACAGGAATGGACTGAGAGAAGTAAAAGTTGCCAAGTGTGGATTCAGGCCCTGCTGAGGCAGGACTTGGCCAACACATTTGACCCGTGCCACCCCTTGGACCACACGCCTCTCTTGTAAGAATAGTGTCTCATGCCATTAAGCATTTGGAACACAAAACAGTTTCTGACTTGAGACTCCCCCAGCAACCTTCAGACTATTACTTGTCTTCCCAGTGAGAGTTTCTAAAGGCAGAATTCAGAACCAGCTGAGTACCACTGCCAGAGTGGGAGTTCTGCAAGGACCTAGAAGGAGGTCTCTAGCCTTGATGCTCTCCTGTTGACATTTTTATCAATGGTGTAAATAAGGGCATGGATGGGATTCTTACACAGACTCTCTAGGACTGAGAAGAACCTCTATTATCAGCCTAGCAAGTCGGTTTACATTTTAACTTTCATAGTTTACAATATGTCTGTCAGCATTTGGTAATTTTCTCTATGTTCTTCGTTGCCAGTGCACTGAGTTCCTGCGGTCTGTGCTCTTCATAGAAGAGGCTTAGTGAAAATATACGCTAGCTAGGAGCTCTCCACCCACCCTGAAGAGGCAATAGGATCGTCTATACTGCTGAGCACTCACCTCAATCCTATCATCTTCCCTCAAATAACTGGTGTCAGTGTAGACTTCCTTGATAAGAAAAGAGAACTGATATCCTCTTATTTGTGGAATTGGCCCCATTTCCAAAACACTTTAAATTGGAGTTTGACCACATCTGTTGACACTGACCCTGTTTCTGAAGGTGAAGGCAACACAGTACACAGTATTTGCCGTACTCCCTACAACTGTATTTCTCAAAATAAAAGCATAGTGGGGCAACCGTTGCATCAGCTGCACCCTGGGAGGACTGAGAAAAATGCAGATTTGGGGGCGGCACTTTCAAAGAGTCAGACTCTCATAGGTCTGGGGTGAGGTCAAAGAACCGGCATTTTAACCCAAGTGATTCTGAAATATTCTAGAGTTTAAGAACCACAGGCATTGGGGTTCATATGCCCTGCGTTTAACTTCCAACAGGCCTGGGCTTGAACCTCAGAACTTCAAGTTCAGTTTCCTCATCTGTAAAACAGGGATAATAATAGTGCCCACGTCACACACTCTTTGACTGTTTTAAACAAAACATATGTAAAGAATCTGGCATAGAGTTGAAGCTTAGTAATCGCTCCTGGTTCTGCTTATTCATGGGCCCTGCTGCCTGCCTCCTCTGTGTTCAGCTTCTGCCTCTGTTGCCAACTGCTCACTCTTTCTAGGTCTGCTATCCAAACCCCCCAAGAGAGAGACTCTCATTGGTCCAAATTTAGTCACCACTGTACTTCTTGGGCAAAGTTCTCATCGCAGGTTCCTTCATAGGCTGCTCGCCAGCCTATGGAGTGACTGCTCGTGGATCAGATGCCCTCTCCTGGCTCAATCGGCTATTGCCATGGGAAAGCAGGATCACGTGGTCCCAAACATAGCCACCTATTCATAAGAAACTGCTACTTCCCTCAGCTGGGGTCTGTGGATGGAAACTCCTTAGAAGGGGCCCGTGGCTGTGGCAGGAATTCTGAGGCTTAGCCCGTCCAGTACACCTAGGCTTCTCATTTATCCAGCCTGCCAAAGGAATGAAGCATTCAAGTTCACTGAAGTCTCTGTTTCATTCTGACTTTTCATCTCCACCAGGCTAAGAACACCAGTTTTTAAAAAACTAGACCACGGTCAAGGAAAAAAAAAAAAATACTTAACCCTAAAATGAGACTTTCTGTTTCTACAACACGTTTGTAGGTTTCCAAAGCACTTTCACATCTATTTCCTCATTGCATAGCTTACAAACTGGCCACGGCAGCCTTGTTCCAGACTGCAAACAGATTTTATTTGACCCATCCAGTGTTTTTAACATTTTTAAATTAGTTGCCAACATTTAAAAGTCAAGAGATTTCACATAAAAAGCTAGATTTCTGGCTTCTCCGAGAAAAAAAAAAAACAAAAACAGAAAGACTTGGATCCTCACTCCAACATGGCAACAGTCAGCTGGAGATGAGTAAGCTGCTCCTTGCAGAACCGGCACGTGCTCGCCAGTGTGCCTCGGTACCCACCCAGCCACCTTTATTTTTTCACAGTGACCTGCTTGGCCCCTGTAAGCATTTGGAGCCTCATTTTAACCCCATAGATTAGGTAGAGAAAGTGGTTAAGAGCACAGATTTTCAAGCTGAACTGTCTGGGAAGGAATCGCAGCTCTGCACCTAACTGGTTTTGCAACCCTGGGCAAGTGATTTAACCTCTCTCAGGAGTCTATTTCCTCATCTGTAAAATGTGGTTGATAATAATAATACTGCCTACCTCATAGGCTTATTGGGCCAACTAAATGAGTTAATGCATACCTAGAACAATGCCTGGCACTATGCAAGCACTAAATAAGTATTAACTTCTTTCATTGTCCACAATTTCCTATATGCCTCTCTGATATACCAAAGTTTCTAAAAACTAAAATTTTGTGGCAAGGTCACTTGGTGGTAAAATTGGGCATGAATTGACATAAAGCTATTCATTTATCTCATTTAGAAATAGTAATATGTTTGATCACAGGGTACTGCCCAAGATCCCATTAAGGAATGCTATATAATATAAGTTATATGTATCATATTGCTTTTCTAAAATCCAAAAATTCTGAACTCCTTGGCTGGGCGCAGTGACTCACGCCTATAATCCTAGCACTCTGGGAGGCAGAGGCGGGCGGATCGTTTGCACTCAGGAGTTTGAGACCAGCCTGAGCAAGAGCAAGACCCTGTCTCTACTAAAAAAATAGAAAGAAATTAGCTGGACAGCTAATATATACATATATATATATATATATATATATATATATATAAATTAGCCGGGCATGGTAGTGCATGCCTGTAGTCCCAGCTACTCGGGAGGCTGAGGCAGAAGGCTTGCTTGAGCCCAGGAGTTTGAGGTTGCTGTGAGCTAGGCTGACACCATGGCACTCACTCTAGCCCGGGCAACAAAGCGAGACTCTGTGTCAAAAAAAAAAAAAAAAATTCTGAATTCCAAAATATGCCTAGCTTCAATGGTTTCAGATAAGAGAGTGTGAACCTGTATTATTAGCAGTAGTATACCCACTTGACAGATTTGAAAACTGAGCAGTAGGCAACTTGCCAAAAGTCCCACAACTTGAAAGCAGAAACAATTTCAACCCTGAGACATGAAACCCATACTGCCTAGTCTTATGGGATACATTGGGTTCGCTATAGACATGTGTATATAGGTAATGACTACCAGTAAAGGTCCCCTGAAAAATTGAAGGACATCACCATTTACTTACAGTGACAAGCCATTCCCCAAGTAGCATTCTTTCAACTCTTTACATTACTCTTCACTATATACCATTGGGTTAGCATTAGGACGGAAATTACTGTCTTCAGTTTACAGAAGAGGAAACTGAGGCCCAGAGAAGAGAAGCAATTTGCCCAAATTCACACAGCAAAAGACAGGCAGAGCTGGAACTAGAAACCGAATTTTGCGCTTTTTCTTCTTAAACCCCAGGGCCAGTCTAAAAACGACATATGCTGACCTTTCCACATATTGATCCTCACTCTCTGCAGACAGTCCTAACGTTTTCAACATACCTGATGGAAGGAGAGTGTCCCAAGATCTCAGCAAATATAAAAATGAGACAGCATGTCTGGGTGGACCTCATCCTTCCCAGTACCATATGCAGCAATGCACAGACACCATCCAGTCAGAAGCCAGGGAGGGGAGATTTCTCAAATCCCAAGAAAAATCACAGAGACCCTACTGTTTGCTCTTCTCTGTTGATTTTTTAAAAGCTGACATTTACTTGTGCCAAAGGCCAAAAGAAATGAAAAATCTACTGGAAAGGGCATTTCATCAGTCATGAAGCAATAGCTTAAAGAAACCTTTGCATAGTATCAGTTCCCTTGTTTGAGATGCAGAAAATAAAGCGATGCTATTTCATATTGTTAGCACATCAGAAACCTGGACATGAAAACAGCATCCCTAGGACCTTTTTCCAGCCCCCTGCCTCAGTATAGGGGAGCTTTCTGCCACCGCCACCAACTTAAACAAGTTGGAAACAAGAAGGCAGGCCATGACCCAACTGACCTCATGTCGCTCCTAAGCTCATGGCTTTGAGTTCCTCCTACCAACAAATCTGCACTTTGATCACACACCCACAGCGACCCAGATCTTTGAATTCAGCAATTCTTTCTCAGGTTTCAGCGAGGCATTGGCAGACTGAGCTATTTTGGGACACTTTCTCTGCTGTGGATGCCACTTTCGGAATACGCCAGGAACATGCTAAGGACCTGGAGCTCTCTATCCTGGACCCATTTTCTGGTTTGCGTGCTCTCTATCTTTCTCTGGGCTGATCATTTGGAGGACAGTCGCTCTTGCCAACCTAATCCCAGGAGCCTGACTACCTTGCCAGGCCACAAGCTCAAAGAGGCAGTGTGGCTGCCAGCACCCTCACGGTAAGGGGCACGGAGGCACCAGGCAACCTGGCAGGATGGGAGATGTCCTAGGGGATGGTCTGAGTTTGGATGCGGGCTGAGAAGACAAAGTGGGGGGCAGGGGGAACGAGATTTTCCAAACATCTTATTTTTACGATCATCACTTCCTAATCTGATGCAACTGACTCGGCTGGCATTCAGGAGCCTGTGAGCTCCATTTTCCTCTTCTAAATTCCTCTGCACCTGTAAGTACCAGGCTCATTGATGCTCGCATTGTCTTTTGGGGATGGGGGGAGGAAGGAAGGACCTGGGGAAGGTCATCATTATCTGACTCAGGTGTGGTCAGGTCCATGGCGTGAGAGGAATTTCTCACATTCCCACCCCCTGCAATTGCTTCTTAGTTTGGAAAATCAAAATGCCTTTTTGTTCTTTCCCCAAAACTCCAGCATACCAGAAACTCCACCTGTCTTTTGGGGTCTTCTGTTCATCAATGCTGTGCACACCTGATTTCTTACATTGCACTTAATGGGAGAAGTGCACCCTTGGCATTTGAATGTCTTAAATGCAACCACAGCTACTATTGTGGGCACAGCCCCTGCTGGCTTCTCCATCTTTTATGCAGCAATTTGCTGAAACAGTGAAAGATGTTGCAAGTGGGAGTGTATAAATGAGAATCTAGAAAGTCTTCCATGGTAAAAAGGAAGAGCAATGTGGCTGATTCTCAACGCAGTTAGAAATGCTGCCACAACGGGGAGGCTCCATGCTATGCGGTGAGATTGTCCCTTTCAGTGCCTTTCTATTTTAATGGAAAGAGTGGCCAAAATAGCTACAGGCTTCCCAGAAAAGGAGCATTTCTAATGCTTTTACTGCTTTACTGAGAGACTGGACATTGTCTATGGCTGACTCGTCAGTCCCTGAAGCAGCTCCAATGGCTTCTCTGAAAGGGAGAGTCAGCCTTTCTTTTCCTTCTTTTGGGGACTGCTGAAGTCCCCTCAAAATAGCCTAGGATGCCAGAATTAGGCCTTTCTACCTATCCTCTTCCCCCAACACTGAGAACAAATCATTCTTAGGGTACACAATTGGTTTGGGGGTAAGGGGGAGGGATATCTTGGCTAGGAAGCCATTTGGAAAAACTGCCATGACCCATACTAAAAACAGTGTCCTTCTGAGCTTTCGTAATGACTTCCTTAGTCATGAATAAGAACAGAACAAGGCAAGCATATCTTTCCCTTTTATTTCTGCACAGCACCATGGAAGGAACATTGTCCTTAGCAAAGAAAAAAGTGTAAGATATTACTTAGACCAAGACTGGCTACCTTCAGTTTCCCTAGCAAAATAAGCAGATTTTTATTTGTATTCTACCAAGAGTTTTGGGTCTGAAGAGGAGCTGAGGAGAACAATGTTATTATCAGTGCTAGAGAAATCAAGAAAGGAAATTCATCTTGTCTCTGGTGGAGACTAGATTAGTTCTCAGGCTATAGAACAAAACTAGTCTTCGGAGGAACTTCTTTTGGCCTTGACTACTGCCTGTTCGTGTGGTCTTTGGTAACTCATGAAGTTTCTTAGCCCTCCTTCTCAGGAGCTCTGAGAAAACAATGCTTGGATCATAAAGGTTCATTGTCTAGAAAGCTTTTGGTCAAAGCCTTGAGTGTTGGATAGGCGGAGGGAGATTAGACATTCTGATTATAACCAAAATAATCCAGGTCCTGGCTTGGCAGTAGCCTGAATTTTATGTCTACCTTGTGGCATTCCAAGAGCATTAAGAATGTTCCCTTGGCCTTCCAAATCTCCCCTATCCACTCCCAAGGGCTTGAAAATTTTTAAGTACATAATTCCTTTGACTCAGGGCTTTGGCATCAGTTAAAATGCCAGCCTCTTGGGAGGGTCAACCTGTTAAGTCTCATCTGGATGCATCCCATCCTTCAAGCAGACTCTGACAGAAGGAAGAAGAGAAAGGGAAGAATATGAGATCATTGTACAAATAAGAGCCTCAGAGCAGGAGTCTGGAAGCAGGACCCAGTTCAAGGCCAAAAGTACTAAGAAGCTCTGTTGGCAGAAAGGGAAGGTTCCATTCTTGCTAAAATGGGGTAGAAGGCAACTTATTGAAGTAGAAACTCAAGATTTGGAAAATGAGGAAAAGACTCACTTAATGAAACTGGGGTACAGGAAAGAGGAAGAATCTCACATATTGGAGTGGGATGGGAGATAGGATAATTCCCTGCAAGGGTGCCCTTGGGCTGAGTTACCTGAGTCACTGAACTAGGGCTCCAAAAATGTTAAGAGGCCTTAGTACAAGGAATCAAACAAATCTAACCCTCTGCTGCCCCTCGACCCTGGCATTTCTTCAGCTCAGTGGGGGTGGGGTAGAGATCAAAGGAAGGGAACACACAGGGACTTAGATTTTGAGACCCTTCTCCCACCCTTCCTTCCTCTGGGACCAATACTGAATTCATTCCCAAGGCAATTCATGGCAGATACAGTCATCCACCTTGTTTACCAAGATCTGTAAGGTGTGAACACGGGTTGGCCATGTAGAGCCACAGGCCAAGAGTGAGGCACCCTCATATCTCTATGTGGGCTCCTTCCTAAGGCCTACTGGACAAGGTTTTAGAGTAAGACCACCTGGTTCAAATCCTGGCTCTGCCACTTACTAGCTGTGTGGCCTTGGGCAAGTCACATAACCTATCTGAACCTCATTTGTAAAATGGGCACAGTAATAACAGAACCTATCACACAGCATTGTGAAGACTGAATGAGATGATGCATGTAAAGCCTGCACCATGCCTGGTACAAAGCCAGCATTTAACAAAAACCAGCAATGATCAAGATTCCCGGCTCTGCTGTATGCTTCATCCACTGAGCATGGGTAATAGCAGCAGACTGTCCTGCTCAGTGCAGGCCTCACAACATCAGGGCTGGGGGCTCACCATCTCCTTCATTTAAAGTGGCCCTTTCACCTTTTCCTCCCAGTCCCGAGCCTTTCCTCTGGCTAGTTCTGCATCCACTCCACTCCCCAGCTAACTAAATAGATGGATTCACTGCTGAAGATTCATGAAATCTTTTCCCTGGTTTTCCTCAACCGCAGCCTGGGCTTTGCTACCCACTCCCTAGGGGTAAAATGAAATCACTTCTGGGAGGACGGGTTCCAGAACGGTGCAGCTCCCAAAGCACTAACAAAAGAAAAGGAGTCCCACATAAAACTTTGGGTCTCTGATCCCTGCACAGCTCACTGCAGCTGTGCAATCGCTCCACAGCCACGGCCACTTCCACCGTGGCTCCCTGCCCCCGAGGCTGCTGGCCTACAGCACCTCTCCTCCTTCTCCAGTATTCCTGCTCTCTCCCTCCCTCAGGGGACTCCCTTTTCTGGGCCCCAGGGTGCTAGGGCTTCCAGAGGCTTTTGCAGCTTCCTCTCTCTGCCCCTCCCTGCCCTCTCCTGGGGATACAGAGTTCACTCTTTCATGGGGTGTGGTGGCAGAAAGGAGCTCCTCTTTCTGTGCGGGCATGCCCTCAGCGTGCTCTCTAAGTTCTAGCCCTCCCCGCTTCTCTGCTCAGCAGGGGGGCGGGAGGCGGAAGCACCCCTAGGCAAGCTTTGGTACCTCCAGAATCAGAAGACAGGCCTACATCCTCTCCAAGACTAAGAGAGTGGTTCTCGAACTAATTCAGTGTGGGAGTCTGCTAAAATGCATATTCCAGCAACTGTCTCCATAGAGATATAGAGTTTCTGGGTTTGGGCTTCAGCCCTGGAATCTGCATGTTTACAAAGCTCTCCTTGAGCCAAGCCCTAAGAACCGCTGCACTCCATCTTGTAGAATGGGGTTCACGGGTGGGGTGGAAAATGACACGCTTCTGATCCCTATAACGAGCCCAGCCTACCTCCTGACTCTCTGTGGAAATGCCTTCTGAATCCTGACCCTGTCTTGTCCAAGCAGCAGCTCTCAGGCTAATTCACAAAGACCCTGAGCAGTTTCAAATATCTGGACTGCAGACTGAAATCAGTTGTGCTAACCATCTGAGGTGCAAAATCGACAGAGGGTCCTCATCTAGAGCTATTTTGAGCTAGTTGGGGCTACAGAAGACCTCGGTGGTTAATAGCATGCTGGAGCCACACAGGGAGGGTTTGACTCTCAGCCTAGGCCTCTTATCGGCTGTGTGACCTTGAACAAGTTAATCTCTCTGTAATTTGTTCTTCATCTGTAAAACGGGAATAGTAATAATACCTCGTAGTGTTGTTCATGTGGAATTATGAGTTATTCCATGTAATGTGTTTAGAACTGTGCCTGGCCTACAGTAAGCACTCAGCAAAAATTATGAGTTCTTCTTGTTACTATAAATACTATTTTTATATTATATTATCCAAACAAGGTCTATAATATTTATAAGGAATAAATGAGTTGATGCGTGTAAAGTGTTCAGAGCTATTACTGGCGTGGTCCCAGGGATTTAAAAGAGAAATCAGTAGAAGTCCTCAGGGTTTCAGGGGAGGCCAATGCCACCCTGGATAAATATTTCTGGTGCAGAAATTGGTCAAGGGTCATTCAGAGGCTCAGAAAGATGGCAGTTAGGGGTCTCTTACATTCAGAGTGTGACTAAAACTCTCATGCCTAACTTGTTGCTATAGATTTATGGGATTATGGGATTTAGTTCTGGGACCTGCTAGGTCTAATTAAAGTTTTAGGACTCCTAGGAGACTGGCTGTGGTTCACACAGACTGGATCTTAAAAACTGCCATCATGAATGTGCTCCCAGCTCTGTAGCACTGAAGACGCGGTTGTTTGCACTGAATGCTCCAGTGGTCATTGCAGAGTTCTGGTATTTTTCCTTTCTCTCCCAAATCCCTAGTCATTAATTTATGTTAGAAGACACTCCCCTGCTGAAGAACTCAAGAGCTGAAGCGACTGTCCTACCCTCGCCTTGTGCCCCGTGTGGACATCAGTTCTGCGCATGGAGCTCCTCCCTCCCTTCCCGCCCTCCTTCC
>CAUYSK010075616.1:0-39422 GCA_963575035.1 Avahi laniger
GGCTGGGCTGTCTTTTGTTACTGGGGACGTCCCTGTTCTCACAGAGCTTCCACTCCAGTGGGGAGATAGGCAAACAGACCAACAGGTAAGTCAGGTCAGATATTGACAAATTCTGTGAAGAAACCAAAAATAGGACAATAGATCAAGAGGAACCTGGGGTTGGCCGGGTCCTTTACTAGTCAGGGTTGTCAGGACAGCCTTGTGGGGAGAAGGCATTTGAGCTGAACCCTAAATAAAGAGCCAGGTGTGCTGGTGTGCACCTGTAGTCCCAGTCACTTGTGGGGCTGAGGCAGGAGGATCACTTGAGCCCTGGAGCGTGAGGCCAGCCTGGGCAACATAGTGAGACCCCTTTTTCTAAAAAAAATGAAAAAAACAACTTGGAAAAGATGTGGTGATGGAGAGCAGGTGGGTGGGGGGCACAGGAGAAAGACCTTTCTGCAAAGCTGGGATGTTTACAGAAGAACGCATGAAGCTCAGAGAATATTTGCGGCAAGCCCGTTCACACACACCCCTAAAGCGACATGTCACAGCATGGCCAGGAAGCAGTTTGGGAGGATCTGTGGGGCGTTTACTGTCAGAGCCTGTCCCAGCTCCCTGCGTAAGAAACAGGCCCGGCACTGTGGCCGGGTCAGGCTAATGGTGATGGACTGGGGGCTGGGCCTCACCTGCAGGAAGGAGGGCAGCGTCTCTGTATCAGCCACCAGGGTGGGCCAGCTGTGGGGGCACAGGGCCCTGCAGGGGATCCTCAAATCCATCTACTCCCCCGAGCATCATTCCTGGGCTGAGTAGATAATACATCCCCCACGTGTGTGCACTGCTACTTTTCCTAATGTGTGTAGATATTGTTAGAAAACAAACTTAAAAGTGTTGTTGAATGTGTATTAGCCTTTGGCCATTCCTATCCACCAGTGGATTTTACAATGATAGCTACTATGGGGGCGGAGGGTGGTCTACAAAATATTTTGATGCATAAAAGGGGCTCCCATATTTTAGAAAAGGGGGTTGGAAGTCACATGCAGACCTTGAGAAAAATCTGTGTGTGGACGCCTCTGTGCTGCGGGGGATGGAGGGCTCAGATGGCATCGTCGAGGGCCACGACATCCATGGGGGCTTCCAGAGGAAGTGACACCTCAAGGGCCACACCACCCGGCTTCCCGATACTCCCTGTGTTTGGCTCCCTTTTGTTCTTGCCCCCTGGCCTGCAGAGAAGTCTCACTGGAATGTTCCAGCCTCGCTGCTGCCGTGCTGTAAGTTAATGAGGGCAGGGACCAGCTGCCACACTCCGGAAGAGGGGTGGGGACAGCAGTCACTGCCCCCGTGGGCACTCGGGGCTGCAGCAGGGGCCAGGCTCAGAGGGCGGAGATTTTGCTCACAGCCCGGTCCCTCCTCCCGCAGAGACCCTCTTGTAACTGGCTCTGGCTTTTGCTTTATGAAGCAGAAATTGTTTCCCAGCAGTGCCTAGGCCTCCACTACCTCCATCCACGGCCATCCTCCTGTGGCAGGGGGTGGAAACGGGGTGCCAACAACAGATTTTTTTCTGTTTTGAAGTAGAATCTTGACGTGCAAGAGATTTGGCATTTTTAGGGTGTACAAGTGCCCCAATTAAGTGGCACACGTAAAAATTAAGCATTTTCTGTTAAAAAAAAAAGAGAGAAAAAGAAAAGCAAATGTTTCTCACCTAAGACAACAGAACAGCGACACGAATATATTTTCCAGCCTGACTGAAGTGCCACAAATAACTCAAAAGAGTTGCCGAATATTCATAGACAATCGCAAATTCACATCTGGCATTCCCTGCGCCTAGTTCTGAGCCCTGCCGCCTCTCGTCCTCCAAACCCAGGGGCTGGGGCTACGACATGGTCTCCCTCCTCTGCTGCTGAGGACTGTGCTGCCCTGGGCATCCTCTCTAGGCCTCAGTTTCTTCATCTGTAAGGTGCGGTGCTGGCCGAGAGCCCTAATGCTCCCGGGAAGCGCAGCCCTTCTTCATGGAATATGAGCGCCGGTGATTCAGGACCCTGAGCATCCCAGTCTCGTGGGCTCTTAGACACTGGGTCTCCTGCAGTTCCCAGGGGGCTTCCCCTTGTCGGTAATAACAGTGAACACTCACAACGTGCCCCACACCGAACCAAGTGCTTTACAGTGTTAACCCATCGAATCCTCACATCTCCACGGGGAAGGAACTAGCTTTATAATTCCCGTGTTGGAGATGAGACAGCTGAGACTTGGAGGGGCGAAGTGAATTGCCTGGTTACCCAGCTAAGCTCTGCCTGATCCCAGAGCCCACCGCCCCCACGCCCAGTGCCAAGCACTGCGCGGGGATGTGGGATTCCGCAGCGAATGGCACAGGCCCAGGCCCCATTCTGGAGGCACCGATCCCTGTGGGAGCAATGAACGCAAGTGCCTGGGAAAGGGCAGCAGCAGCACTGGTACCACTCGGTGAGAGAGGCGGGTCATTTCATTTGGGTGCTGCAGGAGGATTAAGAGTCTGTGAGGTAGAGAAGGGAAGGAAGGAGTATTCCAGCCAGAAAACAGCATGGGCAAAGGTATGGAGGTGTGAAAGGGCGTGGTGTGCTGGAAGGTCAGGGAGAAGTTCAAAGTGGGGGAAGCAGAGTGTGAGAATGTGTGTTAGGTGGGGTGGGCGGAGACGAGACTGGGGAGGGACTTTGGAGCCTGTGCACCTAGGAGGTGAATGTTTTATCCCCATTCTCCAGATGTGGACATTGAGGCTGGACCAGGTGAAGTGACTTGCAGGTGTCTGAGCTAGGACTGGAACCCAGTCTCCTGTCCTCAGCCGAGCCCTCTGCCCCAGGCTGCCTGTGAGACATCTTAAGTCTTCACGGAGCTGCAGGACGCAGGGGCCCGGCTCCCAGACACCACACGGCAGCAGGCTTCCAGCTGGCCAGCGGGTCAGGGGCGCGCAGGGGAACCCCGCTAACCAGCAGAGACATGAGGTCAGGAGCTGCAGCGAGTTACTTCTGGCAGCCTTTAAAGGACAAAGGCCAAACAGGCACAGAGGATTGCGCTTTTCAGAAGAATTACAAGCAAAACAGATGGTGGGAATACAGTTGGTAGAATATTTTCGCACTTTAATAAAGCAATTTTTATGTGGGCCACTGAATTTTCCTTCCTGAAATGAGCACCAGCCGGCCGGGAAGCAGCTCTGAGTCACCTGCAAACAATGAGCTGAGGGGAAGGTGGCTGCGGAGGTGGGGCCGGGGGCACGGCTGTGATCCCTAGTTGGGTGGGGAGGCACGTAGGTTATGGGTGTTTTTGTGCTCTGGTTTGCTAGTGAGCCGCCTCTGCCTGCCGCCAGCTAGGAAGCGGAGATGGGTGTGTGGGCCCTGCGGGGAGAGCCAGAGTTCAGACCAAGAACAAGTCCTGTGACCTTGCAAGGTAGCAGGGACGGGCGTTTGGGAGGGTCCCTGGCCAGGTGCAGTGTATATAACCCTGAGGTGGGGGGCAGGCAGCCCAGAAGGGGCTCTTGCGCACTGTTGATCCCACCAAAGGCCCAGCCAATGCCTCCCAATTAAAGAAGCAGGTCTGTCCTTTGCAGGGGCAGACTCTGGCCAGAGAAGGGACCCAGTGAGTCCCTCAAAACACATCTTAAAATAGCAGAGGCTGCCGAAGGGATGAGGGGAAGGAGAACCTCAGCCTCCTCCTGGCCTCGCCATTGATTTGCTGTGTGCACCTCAACTTCCTTTTCTGTTCAACGGGGTAGGGGTTGATGGCCAACCAGACACCTGGATAGACGCTACACCCATGACACGGTGCCACCACCTTGGTGCTTGGATGGCATCACTGGGGCTGCCCGGTAACTGAGGGGATGTGGACGTCCAGTAAGAAAAAAGCAGCGCGAAGGGCCCTGCCTGGCTGCACACACAGCAGCTGCGGGAGGCGGTGATGGCAGTGGTCACGACTCAGGCCATGGTGTCCCAGGAGGTGGGGTACAAATCCAGCTCTCCCTATTTTCTGGAGTGATTTGGGGCAAGTTGCTTGACCTCAGCCTCAGTTTTCTGGATGCGGGTTGTGATTCATCATGTCTTGGTCAGTACGTGCCAGGCACTGGGCTGAGTGCTTTGCATAAGCCACAGCTTGATGAATGCTGCTTACTGCCATTTTGCAAGAGAGGACTGTGTATTTAAGAGTCATCTCGTGCCTTTAAAGCCAGCAGAGCCAACGGCTGACTTGGGAGTGATAGATGCTCCAACCTCAGGCTGACCCATCAGGGTGAAATAGCCCGAGAATACAATCATATAACCAGGCCCTGGGTCCTCTAAATATTTATTGCTTCTTTTTCAGACTACACATAAATATTATGTGTTCCCTATAAAAACTGGAGCGCGCACACACACACACAACAAAACACACGGAAGAAAATAAAAATCACATGCTCCAGGAAGCCTGGGTTTGAATCCCAGCTCTGACATTTAAATGACTTTGGGCAACAGGTTTCTTAATCATTCTGATCCTCGGTTTTCCCGTTTATAAGACGGGGATAATAATGCCCATCTCGTAAGTTAGTCCTGAGGATTAAATGAAGTACTAAGAGCAAGGCGCGTGGCACCGTGTCACCGTGTCTGGCAGAGTGAGGGCTGCTGTATTGGTCCAGCCACTCAGACACAATGGTTGTTCTCACTTTTTGCATTTTTTTCCGTTTTTTCTGCACATACAATGTGTGTATAATATTAACATATCTATTTATTAATTTGAGACCATATTGCCTACTCTTTTTATATTAAAATTATATCACCTCTTGCAATGCTAACACACGGAGAAGGTGTCTGACTTTAAACACAGCAATATTTGACTCAAATGCTTTCTTTTTTTTTTTTTTTTTTTGAGACAGAGTCTCGCTTTGTTGACCTGGCTAGAGTGAGTGCCGTGGCGTCAGCCTAGCTCATAGCAACCTCAAACTCCTGGGCTCAAGCGATCCTTCTGCCTCATCCTCCCAAGTAGCTGGGACTACAGGCATGTGCCACCATGCCCGGCTAATTTTTTCTATATATTTTTAGTTGTCCTATTA
Organism: Avahi laniger; assembly: GCA_963575035.1. Taxonomy (NCBI): domain Eukaryota; kingdom Metazoa; phylum Chordata; class Mammalia; order Primates; family Indriidae; genus Avahi; species Avahi laniger. Next base: position 5,024 of record CAUYSK010075616.1, read on the forward strand.
ATTTTTTTCTTTTTTTAGTAGAGATGGGGTCTCGCTCTTGCTCAGGCTGGTCTCAAACTGCTGAGCTCAAACAATCTGCCCGCCTCAGCCTCCCAGAGTGCTAGGACTACAGGCGTGAGCCACCGCGCCCGGCCTCAAATGCTTTCTTAACCATTGCATTTTAGTAAAGACACTCCTGGCTCCTTCGGTGTTTCTGAGTGTTTTTTTCATTATTATAATCCCCCCTCCTGCCAGAAGACTTTTTAGACTTTTTTTCCTAATCCTCCCCCAATGCATTTCTTTAAAAATATTTTATTTTGAAATAATTAGACTCACAGGAAGTTATAAAGATGGTGCAGAGAAGTCCTGTGTACCCTTCACCCGGTTCCCCCAATGGCCACAGCTCATGTAACTACGGTCCGATATCGAAACCAGGGATCTGACACTGTGTGTCACTGTGTCCACATCATCCTTTCACATGAGTAGACTTGTGTAGATTCGTGTCACCACCACCACAAGATACAGAACCACAAAGATCCCCTCCAGCTGTCCCTTTAAAGTCACACCCATCCCTCTCCTTCCGGCCACTTCTAATCCCTGGCAACCACCGATCTCTTTTCCATCTGTATAATTTTGCCACTTCAAGCATGTTTTGTAAACAGAATCATGCAGGATGTGATCTTTGGAGATGAGCCCTGGACACCTATCCAAGCTGTTGCACGCACGTATCAGCGGTTTATTCCTATTACTGCTGAGTAATATTCCATGGGCCGGATGTACCACAGTTTGTGGAAGCATTAACCTACTGAAGGACATCCAAGTTGTTTCTTGTTTTGGGACCCCGACTCACCCAGGCCAAAGTGCGCCACCGGCTCCATCTCGCACAGGTAGCCTGAGCCCCCGTCGATGATCCTCAGGTGGGCCCCGCTCTTCTTGGTGTAGAGCACGACCTTGGCCCCCCTGGCGAAGGCCCCAAACCGGGTCCGAGGCACCACCCGCAGCCAGTTGTTGCTGAAGCCCTGCAGCGGGGGAGACAGGAGACTCAGGGGCATCAGCGTGGTGGGGGGAGAGCAGGGAGGATGGGAGGACGGGAGGGCAGGAGGAGGAAGGAAGATGTAGGGAAGAAAGAGGGCGGAGGAGACAGAGGAAGAGGAAGCATGCTAGGAAGGTGAAATGGGAAGACAGATTGGCTGAAGGAAGGAGAGGCCCTGGGACAACAGGAGGGAAAGCCAAGAGACCAGGGAAGCCAGTTTTTGGCAGGGAAGTGACAGCAGATGGCCAAGGGGCTGAGCGCTTGTCCCAGGAGGTGGCCCTTCTACTGTGTCCTGCTGGGAATTCATATGCTTCCTCTTGGCCTAGGGATTTGGTTTCCCGCCATGCCTGCCAAGCCAGCACCCGGCACCTTGCCCTCGTCTACCAGGAGAGCGCCCGGGCTGGGGTTTGTGGGTCCTGAGGTCCCTGCGCACCTGATTGCCGCGGAAGACGGACAGTGGCTGAGCCATGGACTCTCCATGGGACAAGATGAGGTCCAGCATGCCGTCTCCATCGAAGTCGGTCACCACGCCCCCTACAGGCAATGCAGATTCCACTTCCGGCCACTGGTCAGGAGACCCCGGGGGTGGGGAGAGGGGCTCCCAACCATGGCAGTGTCCGCGGCCGGGCGTGGGAGGCAGAGAAGAGCACAGCGCTGGGGCAGGGGGACCGGGGCTTCCAGCCTGTCTCCTCTCCTGCCCACGGGCCGGCTCATGATAGGGACTCGCGGAACACAAGTTCCCTTCCTTCCCCTATACCCGCGATGGAGAAGGTGGGTGCAAATTACTCGGACCTTACAGACTTCTTTTTGGTCCTTCTATTATGGTTTGAATAATGCACACCTGTTATTTTTGCACAGCTTTTTGTCAAATTATCAAGTGTTTGCCTATACATGTTCTCCTTTTGGTCCTCATTATGACCAGAGAGGTGAGGAGGGCAGGTATAATTTCCCCCATTTTATGTATGTGCAGAACAAGTCCCGGAAGATAAAGGAGGTTTTTCAAGACAGCAAAGCAGGGCAACGGCACAGCCAGGTCTCGGGATTCCTGGCCCAGTGCTCTCTGTCTGACACCATGCTGAATGTCAAGGGGAGGGCTCAGATGGCAGGGTCCCCTGCCTGAGAGCAGGAGGGGCTCACTCCTCTCTCTCCTCTCCATCCCCACCAGCAAGGCGTGGTCAGAGAAACTCCTGCCCACAGACCCCCAGATTGCCCTGCCCTCACCCCAGCAGCCCGGGGTTGGCGGAATGGACCTTCCTCTCCTCTGCTCCCTGCCTGCAGTCCCTGGGGCTCCCCCACCTCTGCTCTCACCCCTGTCCTTGAAGCTCAGCCCTCAGGGATTGGCTGTGGGGTTGGCTGCCCCCTACCCCACCCCCATTCCTCCCCTCTCACCCCAGGGTATGGGTGGCACTGAGACGGGGGAGTGTGGGCCGGAGCCCCCAGGTACCCCTCACCTGTGCCCCGGCCCTCAGGCTCCAAGGCGTCACCAGGATTGAGCTCCTCGATGAGGGGGTCTCCGTGCTCCCTACGGATGACGCTGCAGGAGAGCAGACAGGACAGTTCTGGTGGGTCCCAGCTGGCTCCCTGGGCCCAAAGGCCCACTTACTCCATTGCATTCCCTGAGTGTCCCCAGGTCCCAATGTGCATGGGCTGCTACCTGGATGCCCACGGAGCCACTCTCTGCTCACAGACCCTGCCTGCACCCTGGGTGTTCAGGTTTTAATTTATGTTGGTAAATATTGATTTTCCCTTCCTTAATGGATGAATTATAGACAGCCCGGGGAGTGGCAGCTGATGGATGGAGAAGGGCGGGGACACGACTACCTTCAACCGACCTTTGCTTTCCTTCACGTGGCCCCTGGGCTTCCCAGTTCTGGATGCTGCCCAGGACTCAAACCCCACTCACATGCTGCTCCTCCACGCCCTCCCTGGTTGTCCTTTGTCACTTGCTGCCTGCCCTGCGTAAAAGCTCTGTAAGAATGCGTCTCATCCCCTGGTCAGAGGGCGCTCTGCGCAGTCTGGGTCCCTGCCTCCATCGTCTTTGCGTCGCTCGCAGCATCTAACAGTGTCCGGCTCTCAGAAAGCTCCGGGCACGTGTCTGTGGGACACGCAGGTGAATTCCAGGGCACAACAGAGGCCAGGAGTCCCCCTGGGTCGCAGAGGTTCTGTCTATTTTGGACTCCGAATCTTGAGAATGTCTGCTTCAGGAAAGGCTGCTATACGAGTCCTGTTCCTTTTCCACACCAAGCTTAATTCTGGTGATGGTGGTGAGCTTTCCTCTCTGGTTTTCCTCACTCATTTATTCCCACAGCCCTGGGTGCTCTGGATGTGTGGGGCAAGGAGGGGAAGACGGGAGGTGGGGGGGGACTGGCATCATCCTCCCTACCGCGTTGCGGGTTGCACGTCGCTGCTGTCTGCCCAAATCACAGAGAAACACCAGAGGCTGTGATGTGGCCAGTGCTTTCAGGAGGGGGTCAGGGTCCCCTGAGCTGGAGCCTTTGGCGGCTGGATGGCGGAGAGAGCTGGCAGGACTCACAGAAGCCCTGGGAGGTCGACTTGAGTGCCGGCGTGCGTGGGTGTGATGCCTCAGCCCGCTGACAGCCACAGTCTCTTTGACCATTTGTGTCCTGCAGACTCTGCCACAGCTGGGCAGAGACATCTCTTGGTTCAGGCGCAAAGCAGTTAAGGATTTCTAGGGACAACAGCCAGCAATTCCTCTGCATTCCTGTGTTCACCGAACACATTCTTAGGCAGCAGCTACTGTGTGCCGGGCCCAGTGTGGGGGGCCGGGAGGCTGGGGGGCACCAGGAAGGACGGAGCTCAGAGTCCACGTCCACAGGAATCCCCCTGCAGAGTGCCGGAGGCCCGGGGAAGGCGGGGATGTGGGCAGTGAGTACAGGGCTGGGCAATCAGGGAGGGCTTCCGGAGGAAGGGCCAGCTAAGCCGAGACCAGGACGGTGAGTGCGCTTGTGTCACTCCGATGAAGAGGGTCCAGGCCTGGCACAGCCAGAACTGAAAGCTCGCTGTGTCTGGGACTTGGATGTAAACAGGGATGTGGAGGGATCCCAGGGCAATGGGGAGCTTCTAGAGGGTGTTGAGGAAGAGGGGTGTGGCCAGACGTGCATTTGCAACAGCTCTCTCGGCAGGACTAGGGACAAGGAGACCAGCTGGAGGGGCGCAGGAATCCCGGGGGTGGCAGGTGGAGGACAGATCCGAGGTGTGTCTAGACGTGTTAGCGGGGTGACCAGCCACACCCCACTCGGCCTAGGAGCGTCCTGTGGTGATTACTAAGAGGTCTCCCTTTCACTCTCATGCACCGTCTGGGTGAATTCCCTTCTTGTCCTACTAGGTATCATTAAAGGATGTGCAGACTCAAGCACCCTGCCGCTTTGAGTCCCTAGTGCCTGACATGCCCCAGGAGAGCACCAGGGCCAAGGAGCCCACGATGTTCTGTTCAGTGACAGGTGAAGAACCCACGCAGGATGGGACAGGCAGGGGTTAAACTTCCAGAGCTTTCAGCTGAGTGGCAGTCCCAGCTGTAGCCCCTCACAAGCTCTGCTGTGTGCTCAGGACCCAGCCATCTGCCACGGGGACTTGGGGCACAGCCACGCACCTGGGAAGTGGCTTCTGCTGCCGCTGCACGGAGGCAAACACTTACCCACTGGGCGGCCACGTGGTGACTCACTCTGTCCATCAGGCCAGCCAGCCCTGTCTTCCCTCCTAGCCCACCCCTGGGCGGCTGGAGGGGATTCTGGGGGGTCTGAGGCAGGCTGGACAGGCAGGCAGACAGGGGAGGTGCCTGGTTTCTCGGGCCACAGAGACAGAAGCACTAGGGTTCTCAGTGCTCAGGGGCTCTGGCAAGTGACACTTTATTAGCCAGGGAAGGAAAGTAGTGTCTCTGTTAACTAGCAATTGATCTTCTGCAATTAATCTGGAAGTTGTGAATAAGCTTTTTGCAAGGCACCTAATTAGTAAATCTGGTGCCTTCGGGGGGTGATTACATCCAGCCGGGATTGATGCTTTGTTAATAATTATATTTTAAAGCATGCTTAGTCACAGCTCACACCTTTTATTAATAGCTGGGCCCTCCTGGGAGACAGGGCAGGAGGCTTGAGGGGCTGAGCAGGTGATCTGGCCCACCCTCCTCTCCCTTCCCGGTCCTGAGCCCCATTAGAATGCTTTAGGCCAGGAACAGGGACATCAGGCCACACACGTCCTGAGGTTTGTTCCTCAACAGTGGTTCTCAAACTCGAGTGTGATAAGAATCACCTGGCACCTACAGCCTACGGGATTCCAGGGCCTCACTCCCTGAGATTCTAATCCGGAGGCCTGGCGTGGGCTCTGGGATTCTGTGCTTAAGCACTTCAGGAGATTCTGATGCCAACGGTCTTCTGGATGCCCTTAGACAAATGTTGCTTCAGAAAATTCCTCCCTAGACACACCGCTCAGATGCCTGCAGATTCCTTCCATTTCTCAAACTTCCTTTTCCTCGTCTACCACGAACGCTTGTCACCCAGCATTTCCCAAAGGATAGTTTGCAGACCACCAGTCCCAAGAGAAAAATCTTTGAAGGAATTGTCCCCTGGCAAAATCTATTTGGAATATTCCAGGCATCTTTTGGGAAGTTAAAATATTCATGACCATGTTAAAGGCTCTGAGAAGTCCTACAGTAAATAAACCTGTTCGTCTTTGCTTAACCTGGGTTTACCCAAACAGATTTGGCCCTGTAACCCACTTTTGTGGTGGAGTGGATTTATGGGCTCTGGGCACACTTAGGCTCTGTCTCTCTGCCATGTCCCTGCAATAACAGAACAGGGTGGCCCAGTACTCTCCTTCTGTTCCTGCAGCCTCTTGCTCAGCCCCTGTCTCTCCATCCTCGAGACTCCCTGGCCCTTGAAACCCTCCTCTTCTGATCCCTAAGCCCCCCTGCCCGACCCTCCTCCCCACCAGCCACTAAGGGTGAAGGACCACGAGCCAGGCTGGAGCGTCTACCGGAAGAGGCGGTTGGCCGAGGAGCTGCGGTAGGCGATGTTGTTGAAGAAGATCTCCAGCTCCTGGTCGTTGTCGAAGTCAGCGGCGATGACTGTGCGGACAGGGGAGGGCATGGAGAACTTGGGCGAGGCGATGTCCTGCAGGAGAGAGGCCTGCGGTCAGCAGATGGGACGGTGGGCACCGGCAAGGGGCCGGTGCTGCTGTGCGTGGGGCCATCAAAGTCAAGAGGCAGCCCGACGCTGGCCTCCCCGTAAGGGACATGGGGCGGCTGCCTTCAGGACCACAAGGACCTCAGGCTGCTTGTAGGAGAACAAGGAGGGGAGAACAACAGCCACCATAGATGCCAGCGAGGCGCTTAGCTGTTCCCCAGTGAGGACCACACCAAGCCCTCTCAGCAGGCCCTTGAGGCAGCGCAGACGTTAGTGGACCCATTTTTCAGGGGAGGTAACTGAGTCCTGGAGAGGGAGGGGAATTGCCCAAGTCACAGCTAACGAGTGGGGCCGAAGCCAGGGCTTCTGATTCCAGATGCTGTGCCCTTTCTGCTACGCATGCTCCCTGCCATTGGAAGCTGGGTGGGCACTGCGATCTGTGCGTTTGAATCCAGGCTCCGCCACTGACCGGCCGTGTGATCTTAGGCAAGACTCCCCGGATCACACTATCCTCATCAGTAACATGCCTGGGTTGTGAGCAGTGCCTGTAAATGCCTGGCACAGAGGCGGCACGACACAGGTCTCTGGCAACCTGTCCTGCCTCACCCCGCCGTCAGACTCACGGAGGGTGGAAGTGGCTGCCCGTAGCTGTGCTTTTTGCTGTCTCTACTATCTGTTAGTGTTTCTTGGGAGCCTTCTGGTTTTTTTTTTTTTTTTTTATGTGTGACATTTGCTTTGAGGAGGCTGCAGTATCAGCTACACCTGTCCAGCACTCATGGGGAGACCCCAAACCCAGGAAAAGTCCAGCTGGGACTCCAAAGTGCTGGGAGGGCCCTGGGTGGCCCTGGCAAAGGGCCCTAGGTGTGAGCTTGCCTTTGAAATAGAAGGAGAGCTGTGCAGGGCGACCTTTTGTTTCTGAGCAGAACATCCCCTTTATAGGTGGGTTTGTCCCTTAAAGACCCAGGAGCCTGTCCCAGTGCCAGGGTCTGAGAGGGAGAGGGCTGGGAAGGGCACACTGGTGTCTCTGGGAGGCCCCTTTTGCCGCAGGCCCTCTCTGGTGGCCACAGGAATGAGCCGGCTGGGTCAGCTGGTAAGCTGCTGGTTCTGGGGAGGCCAGGGAGGAGGTTGTGCCCATCAGCTCAGTAACGAGGTTGATTAAGAGCCTGGTCAGTTGGTTGGGGTGGGCCAAGCAGGGCCTTAAGAGCCAGGGAACAGACCTCAGGATCTTTCAGAGGTTATTATTCTATTGATCCTGTAAAAATGGAAACCTTCATAGCCCCCACGGGTCGCCCATCTGATGCCTGGGCTTCCAAGATAACATGCTTTAAGCTCTAGCACAGTTCCTGGCACATGGAAGGCACTTGACAAATGGAGCGTCTGCTGTTACCATTGCCGTTGCTCCCGTGAGCTGGGGAGGAGCTGACAGAATGGTCAACCTGGTCTTCCGGGTCAACCTGGGCCCGTTGACATTTGGGTGGGTAATTCTCTGTCCTGCACACTGTAGAATGGTCAGCAGCATCCCTGGCCTCTGCATGCTAGATGCCAGCAGCACCCCCTTCCCTAGCTGTGACAACCCAAAATATCCCCAGACATTGTGAAAATATTCTTGGGGGAGGGCAGCGACATTGTTCCTGTTGAGAACGAAAGCTGAATGAGGATGGAAATCACCCACCTTGATCTTCACCAGGCTTCCAGAGGGATCAACTGCGCTGAGCTCAGAGCTGGCCCTCCCACCCCCGCCCCCACCCCGAGAGCCCGGGCCTCAGGCCTCAGCCGGGAGGGAGTGCTGGGCCTGAGCACCCAGGGTGGTGGCCTACGAGCGGGGAGCTTGTGTGGTGGTCTCTCCACTGTCACACAGACAGAAGGCAAACCCTGAGGTTTGGTGGTCCCAGGGAAGTCTCCAGGAACATTCTCACTCACTCAGGGTTTTTTGGCAAGACCTAGGTACTTCCAGAACAATCCGTGAAATCAGCTTCGGTGATTTCATGCCCTCTGCTTCCCTCCCCGAGGAAGCCCCAAGCCCGAGCCCATCATGCTGGTGGCACCTCCATGACTGTCACCAATAGCCCTCTTGAATTCTCGGCCTCAGTCTATTGAAAGTTCAGGAAGGGAGCACAGGGAGGGTCTGAGGCCACCTTGCCCACCATCTGCCGTTTGTCCCTAGGGGTGGCTGTTGAGAATTCTGCGGCCTCAACCTCCCATTCTCTCTCACCATTTGCCCTTGGTTTGAACCTCAATTTGAAAAGCTCGAGCTGGCTACAGATGAGGTTTTCCAGGAGCCACCAGGAAAAGTGGCCTCGACCTAGAGAATGAAGCCCACCTTGCGGGGGCTCCAGCCCACCCCAGGAGGCTGTCCTTCCTCCTTTGCCTACCTGGCTCCCTCTTGGGTACCGGTGTCTTCACCGAGCCCGGGCTAGAGCCCGTCGTTCCCCAGCTGTTATCTTCACTGTGACCCCCATGCCCTCCAAGCCCCTGCTCAGCCTGGCGGGAGGTACAAGCCAGGGCGGCAGCTCCTGTGACATGCCAGGGCCACTGCAGTGCAAGGCGGGAGGGAGGGAGAGGCCCCTTCTTACCCGAAAGCGGACCTTCCCGTGGGCGCTCATCTGCAGATAGAGGCGGTGGGGGCCGTTCCAGTTGCCATAGACGATGTCCACTTTGCCGTCACCATTGAAGTCGGCCAGGGCGACACCTCGCCCATGCTGGTGGGGGTCGTCCACACCTGGGGGCAGAGGCAGAGACCCTCAGTGTGGTGTCCCCTGCACGTCACGCCTACTCACCTTGCTCGAGCTCTGTGACAAGCAACAGAGCATGGAGGCTCTCGAATTGTTCCTGCTCCCTTGGGACTGGATGGGGAGATACAGCAGCGGTCTCAGAAGTATTCACAGGGGCAGGAGGTGGGAGGGCCACCTGGTTTCAAAGGGGACCAGAGACTTGTCTTCAAGCTGCGTCTGCCCGGCAGGCACATTATTTTTACTCAGTCTGGAGGCAGCAAGGGTGGGAGGAGGGAGACTGGGGGGATTCTGGAGGACCAGACCCTCCCGCCAGCCCCAACACTGCCACCGGGAGACAGTAGGCTGATCACGCCACTCCTCTGCTTAAGTCTCTGTGACTTGCCGGTACTCTTGGGTCAAGTTCAAACTCCTGCCTGGGGAACGTGAGGCCCTGCCTGGCCATGGCCCTGCCCACCTTATCTGGTCTGGATCTGGTACCACTCTCTCTGCTGTTTGCTGAGCTCTGGTCCCCCCTATTCCTCTCACTCCTCAAATGACCCAAGCTTTTTCCAGCTTCTGGGCCTTTGCTCAAGCTGGTCTCCCCAACTGGCACACTCTCTCGTGCTCTAGGGTACTTGGCTCTTGGTTTTTCTGCTCTCAGCTACAACGTCACCTCCTCAGGGAAGCCTGCCCTGCCCACGCATCTGAGACAGCCACTCCGCCCACCCTGTCTCAGTCCCCGACAGCCTCCACCCTGCTGACCACCGTGTGTGGTCATGTTCCTGTGCGGTTTCCTTGCTCAGGGCCTGGTTTTCCTACTAGCTCTGACACTCCTTGAGGTTAGGACTGTCTTTTCAGTTCCTCTGGGTTTGCACACGCAGTGTCTAACTCAGGGCCTGCGGTGGCCTAGCAGTTTTCAGTAAATACTTGCTGAATGCATGGAGAGACATAAATAACATGACAGCAAGCAAAGGTAGGTGACAGCGGAGGAAATGCCGCGGCCAGCATGCCTGGTGCAATCTGGGAGGGGAAGCCTCTGTGCACAATGCCCATCCCCCATACCACCCACTGATCGGATCCCAGGGGAGGACGGAGGGTGGTGTTGCCCAGAGTGACGGCCTGACCAACTGCCCCAGGTCGGTGCAGAGCTGGGAGACAGTGACTCCAGGCTCCCACCAACACTGACCCTTGCAGAGGACAAACAGCTGTCAGTCATCAGGCCCTCTGGGATGCCAGGCAACAGGACAATATGGTGGGCGGTGGGGATCAGAGACCCCAGGGCACACACAGAGAGCTCTTGCCAGCTGCAAACACAGAGATCTGAGGGTGGGAGCCAGGAGTAGGCAGGGTGGGGCCCCTGAAAACCTCAGAGGCTAAGCGTCCTCTTGGGGGAAGAGGATGCAAGGAGAGAGGGGAAGTGGGAGGAGAAGAGGCAGTGAGACCCAGGCTGGAGAAAGAGGGTTTGCAAAGGACTGGGTGCAGCCTCCAATCCCTAGGATTAATACCCCATTAATTCTCCGCAAAACTCCCTGGCCCGAATGTCGGTGGCCTTCTGTGTCGGCCCATTTCTCTCCTATCTATGAGGCACCTTGACAAGGAGCTGGTTCCCTTTCACGGGAATAATCGGTGCCAGGCTGCATTTCACAGCAGCATCTGTTTGGGTGATGAATGCCCTCTTGACATGTCTTGTTAAACCCCTGCAATCACTCTGACTTTCAATTACGGGCCTAGCACCTTGCCTCTCTCCTCCCGCCTGATACCTTCTCCCGCTCCAACTTGCTCGCTCACCTTTGCTTCCATCTCTTTAACACCTTATCAAATCCTCTAGGTTTTCTCCCTTCGCTTTATGATTTCTCAGCAATGAGAAAATTTGCTGCCAGAGTACAGCACTAGGAGGGGTGAGCTGGTGGGCGGACAGGCCAGGGGAGCTGCCCCCACTTCGGCTTTGCCAGGGACAGAGAAGCAGTAAGGCAGGGATGAGGGCTGATGGGCAACAGCTGGGATCCGGTGGGTGCTGTGGGCCAGGAGCTCCCCAAAATGGAGCCTCGCAGGCCGAGAGCCCGTACTCTTAACCCAGAGAGCGGACTGGCGCATGCTCGGGGTTTGACGCTGGCTGTCGGCAACAGCTAGAGCTTGCAGGACCTTTGATCTGCGTGTCCAGATTCCAGTCGCCTCTTCCTCTGGAGGCCAGAGCTCCTCCCTACGCCTCCAGGAAGGAGGTGAAATCAAATCTTCCATTCTCCGGCAGGGCAGGGGTGGTGGATGGCCCAGGGGAGGTAGTTGAAGGGCAGACATGGGATGTGATCACACATCTGTGAACTTTTCTGAAGTGCCCCCTCTGTCACTCAGCAAAATTTACAGGGTGGCAAGCATTGTGTCAAGAATGGATAGATCAATGCCCGGTCCGTGCAGAGCTCCCAGACAAACCACGACGGCCATGTAGAGGCCTGAGTGAGAGGTGCGAGGGGCGGCGGGAACGTGGAGGGAAGGGCCCGTCTCCGCCAGGCGGCGCAGAGGGCGGCAGGAAGGGCTTTGCAGAGGAGGCATTTGAGCCGAGTGCTGAAGGGCAAATGGAAGTTCTGCAGGTTGGGGGGGTGCAGTCCAGGCAGAGGGAAGGGCAGGTGCAAAGCTCCTGAGGTTGATGAAGGATGAGCACAAAGGGAGGAAGAGGAGCGGAGCTGGGAGCCTGGGCACTGTTTTGTGTGGATTTTGTCCTGCTGCTCATTCTAGCTATGTATGTACACATCTGTTTCTAGAATGTCAGCGCCGTTCTGTGTGTGGGGTGGTCTCAGCCTTATTCATGGCAGCATCCCCAGCTCCTAGCACCATCCTGGCACCGCGCAGGGGCTCCGTGAATGGTTGTTGGACTGAATGAATGTTTAAGATAAATGTGGGAGGGGGCCATGGCGGGAGAGGCGGCTCAGGGGGGATTTGATGCTGAGAGACACAGCAGGCCTCAGAGGGCTGTGGGCCAATTCCAGCTGTTGGAAAGTGACAATGGTCCGGAGTTCCAGACTCCCTCTCCCCAGCAGCAAATGTCCCCTGTGGCCTGAGCCATGGGGGATGTGGAATTGGAGTGACAAGCATTGCTTCTCCATGTCGTGTGGATGACGACCTGTCCATCTCCCAAGGCCGGCAGGGGCAGGGCAGCCCGGCGTCCCCTGTGGGTCTGGGGGCTCAGGGTGCCCAGCGCAGCGGCTGCATCCACTCACCAACACTGGCCGCAGCATCCACGAAGGTGCCGTCGCCCCGGTTGTGGAAGAGGAAGTTAGGCCCGTTCTCATTGTCGCAGAAGATGTCTGAGGCGCTACTGCTGAGGATGGGGCCCACGCTGACGCCTCGGCCTCCTAGGAGAGGACAGTGGCCCACAGTGAGTGGCAGAAGCAAAGCCCCAGGCCCTGGGAGGAATTCTGACCTTCGCGTGTGTCCCTGAGCCTGGGCTCACCGTCCCCATAAACCTGTGGAGGGCGGCAGCACTGAGGGAGCGGCCAGGGAGGAGCTAGACCCAATCACTCTGTGGCAAAGGGGTGAGTCCATGAGCTAAGGAGCACAGAGGGCACAGCCCCCCCAGATGCCGACGCCCTGCCCTGCCCTTCTGAGAGAGGTGGCTGAATTACGATAATCCTAAACCCAGCTCTGCCAGGCCACTTTGGTGAAGTCACAGACCTCCCGACAGCCTCCCCCACTCCCTCTCTGAGTCACACATGTGCTGGTCAAGGCCACTGGGTATGCTCCTCTTTTAAGAACCTATAGGAAGAGGTTCCAGCCATAGGCACCAGGATGCTTACTTGGCTTTGTTTGATGTAGGAAGCAATTATATACATCGATAGCAAAGTGGTTGAATGGATTATGGTGCGTCTATATGATGGGCCAATCTGCAACTACTAAAAAGACTGTGTAGATCCATAGGTATTGACTTGGAGGGGTGCCCATGATACATTGTTAAAAGAACAAGCAATTCGTCAAGTAATGGTATCATGTAATCTTACTTTTATTTTAAAAAACAGGAAAATACGTGGTATTTCTGAGTATACATGCTTGTGCAAGCTTATTCTGTTTGAAGAAAAGTGGGAAAGGCCACACCCCAAGCTGTTAACACTGGCTACCTTGATGGGGTAGCATCTGGGTTGGGAAGGAGAGACTATAGTTGGTCTTTTCTCTGAATGTCTTTGTATCATTTGACTTATTGCAACAAGAAAGTAGTTTGAAAGGAAGAAATCCAATAAAGTATACATTTAAAAAAAGAAAAAAAGAAATCAAGCCAGTTCTACATTAGGCTTTGAAGTCTCCAAGGTCAAATTTGAGCTAGCCATGTCAAGAAGTTCAAGAAATTCAACCTTAACATGCCGTGAACACACCACCCCCAGCCCGTGGGCTGCCAATAAACACTCTCTGCCTGCCGGGCTCCTGTTCTGCTCCCAGGGAAACACACCTGCACTGAGAAAGCCTTCCCCCGGCCACACCCCAAGTGTCAGAAATACCAGGCAGGAAGCAGCCCACCCAGGACCAGGACTCGGATTCTAGTCCCAGCTTGGCTTCTTACAAACCGTGTGCCCTCAGGCAATTTGCCTTACCCTTCAAGCCTCGGTTTCCTCATCTGTAAAAGGAGGATAGACTGACCTGCCTTTTCCACTTCAGGGTTTCTGAGAGGACCAAACGAGGTGAGATGTACCCATTAGAACGGGTATTATCAAAAAGACAAAAGATTACGAATGTCGGTGGGGATGCAGAGAAGAGGGAACACTTGCACGCGGCCGGTGGCAACATGCATTAGTAAAGCCATTACGAAAAACAGTACGGAGGTTCTGAAAAGAGTTAAAAATAGAACTACCAAATGATCCAGCGATCCACTGCCGGGTGTACATCCAAAGGAAATGAAATCAGTGTGCATAAGACGTCTCTGTGCTCCCACGTTCACCGCAGCTCTGTTCACAATACCCGAGATGGTGCTTAAACCTGGGTGTCCACCAATGGATGGATGGATAAAAAAAATGCACGTATATATGGTGGAGTATTTTTCAGCCTTAAGAAAGAAGGAAATCCTGTCATTTCGACAACAGGGATGGACCTGGAGGACATGATGCTCAGCGAAATAAGCCAGGCACAGAGAGACAGATAACGCACGATCTCACTTACACGTGGAATCTAAAAAAGTGGAACTCACAGAAACAGAGAGTAGAATGGGGGTTACCAGGGGCTGGGGCTGGGGGTGGGGGTGGGGGAGATGTTGATCAAAGTATACAAAATATCAGTTTAACAGGAAGAATAAGAGATTGCTGTACAACATGGTGACTGCAGTCAATAATAACGCGCTGTATACTTGAACTTGCTGAGAGAATAGATTTTAAGCATTCTCACTACAAACAAATGGTGTGAGAGGTAATGCACACGTTCATTGGCTTGATTTAGCCACTCCACAATGTATACTCATTTCAAAATATCATGTCGTACACCATAAATATATACAATTTTTATCAATTAAAAAGTAAGATGAGTTCTATATGAAAGGGCTTTGGAGATCCTACAGCCTTGCTGCTCAGAGTCAGCCCCATGGGCAGCTGCAAGAGTGGCACCTCAGAGTTTGTTAGAAATGCAGAATCTTGGTCCCCTACTGAACCAGATCCTGTGTTCTAACGAGACCCCTGGGTGGCGCGTGTGCGCAGTGAAGTTTGGGAAGTACAGCCCTAAGGGACTGTTCAGTATAAGAGTTACCAGAGCACTCCAGAAGAACTCGATTTTTTTTTAAATAAATGAGAGCTCAGGCAGACCTGTGTCATGATGGGCCAGCTCCCACTCTCACCCCGGCCACCCGCAGGTCTCCGGGGCAGAGGTTTCCCCAAAGTGACTGTGCTAATTAGAGACAGGGGTTATCTTGGCTCCTGGGCTCCTCCCACCCGCTGAGAGATGCCCCCAGAGGAAATCATGGGGCCTTTCTCACCTGCCCACCAGAGCCGGCATCTGGGGCCAGGGAGATGGGGGTGGGAGGGAGGTGGCACTGCCACTCTTATTGCTGTCGTGGTTGGACTCCTTGTTAACACACTTGGGCCCTATGCCTCTTGATTCCTCCCAGATAATCTGATTAGCTCTCAAAGAGAGCTCAAGTCTCACGAAAATGGAGCCACTAAATAAATTCACATCGCTCCCGTGGGGCATCCTCCAAGACATGGCGTCTGCTTTTCATGAGAGCCGTGGGGTGCAGTGGGGTGGCTTTCAGAGGCCTTTCCTAAAGCCAGCAGGAAAAGGTGCTGGGCGACGTATGACCTGGGGGCCCCGTCTCTGCCCATTAAAAGAGGAGCCGTTAAGTGGCTGCTGGCAGCTGTCCCTGTCCTGGTCCTGCCAGACGCCAGCCGTGGGGCAGCTTCCGTGAGAAACCCTCGGCCTTGCCTAGGCCCCTGGAAAGTCCAGGTGGGACCCAAGGACTGGCCACCACGCAGCTCCATCCTTCTTCCCCCGCTTCCACATCCTCCAATTTCCTCTCTGCCTCTGGCTCCCAAGCTGTGACACATTCCCTTCATTTTCTACAAAGCAGGTTATTTCCTTTTTGGACAAATTTCTAAATCTTTCTAATTAACTAATTGGGTTGGGTTGAAGCCTTGTACCATTTGTAACCTGTAATTACTAGAAAATTGCCATGGTAACCACACTACTAATTAGCCACAATTTATTGCCATGGCAACTGGACCATAACAGAGATGTTACCCACAACTCCTTGGCAAGTTGGCTGCACAGTTGGGGAGCAGGTGAGTCGGCAGTCAGGGAGCTGGCCTCCTGGGCACCAGCCCCAGCCCCTTACCCTGGGCGGCTGAAGAGGGGTCTGAGGCAGGGGTGGCCAGGTCTGCACCCCTTGCTGATGCCATAGGTCAACTTGCAAGTCCTGTTCAAGCCAATAAAATCCACCCCTTATAAATGTAGGCTGCCCCTCCTATGCTCCCCTAGGACACTGACAAAGACCCCGCATTCAGCAAGTATCTTCCACCAGGACCCTCCCCTTCCTCTTCTTTCTCTTGCCCACCCTCTCCCCCACCTCCTAAGGCTTAGCACACAACATATGGGCTTCCCAGGGGGCAGGTAGGAACATCTTTATTTAGACTTGGACAATGATGTTAACTCCACTTTATATGAATGAATTCTTTTACATCTGAGGCCAGCACATTCTCTTGGGGACAAACAGTTCCCCAGGTGAGGCTGGAAAGGCAGCACTGGTGGTGGGAAACCACAGGACTGGGGATCAGAAAGTCCAAGTTTGAGCTGTGTGACCTTGGACACATCACTGAACCTTTCTGGGCTTCTGTGTTCTCTGCTATAACATAAGACTGATCATATAATAATGGCTCCTTCTCAGGGCTGTCATAAATATTAAGTGAGCTGGTTTTTGGAAGGTGCCTTGGAAAATGTCAGGTGCCACATAGTCATTAGCTGGGACAATTTACCACCTGCTGGGTGAATAATATCCCTTTATTTTTCTCAGCACGTTCAAGCTTCAAAGGCCTCCTAGTTCTGTTGCTGGGGTGTGAATGCTCCTCCCACCTCACCCCTCCCCAAAGGATTCTCCCTCTGCCCACCTGGCTGGGCAGAAAGGGTGGAGTTACAGGGCAAAATGCCCTTCCGTGGCCTCCATTTCCTCTGGCCAGCATTCCAGCATTCCCTCTGATGCTCTGCTCATTGGGCCCAAGTCCCATAGGGCAGCTTTTGTTGTCCTCGAGAACAGCATCCCTTTGGCTGGGTGAGGTGGTGATGCCTGTAATCCTATCACTTTGGGAAGCTGAGGCAAGAGGATTGCTTGAGGCCAGGAGTTCGAGACCAGCCTGAGCAACACAGCGAGACTCCATCTCTACAAAAAATAAAAAAATTAGCCAGGCATGATGGCATATGCCTGTAGTCCCAGCTACTGGGGAGGCTGAGACAGGAGGATCACTTGAGCCCAGGAGTTTGAGGTTGCTGTGAGCTATGATCACACCACTGTACTCCAGCCTGGATGATAGAGTAAGACCTTGTTTCTTAAAATAAAACTGCACCCCTATACCTCTGAACCCCAGTACTTTGGTGATATAGACTCAAGTACAACAATTCAGGTGCAGGTGACCCAGCTCTCAGATAGCACGAGGGACTGGGGAGTGGGTGGAAAAGACTGCGGGGAGGGGGTGAGCACGCTGCTGAGCTACTTCCAACTCAGGGCCTGGGCCCAGGGATGAGGCAGCACGGGGTTCACGGTGCTAAGGAGAGGCCTCGAAGTCTTGCCTGGCCTCTGCCCTCTGCCCCTGCAGGATCTTGGGACATGCACTGTCCAGGCCTCAGTCTCCATCCCTGTAAAGTGGGTAGGAGAATGAGAAGATCGCCAAGGCTCGTTCCTGCTGTACTTCTCAATGAATTTGTCCTCCAGCGTGGGCCACAGGATAAGTGTGTCGGGAGCTCCTCCAGCTCCCGTCTAGACTCTGCACCTGTGAAAACTGTCAAGCGAGGCCTGCCGGCCAACGTGCTTGGGCCCGGGGCTTAATTTGCTGTGGCCTTGACAGAAGTAGGATTCTGGTAGACACCAAGGTCTGCAGGCTGCCAAGAACATCCGTGATGTAAAAGAGCAGGGCAAAGATGCTGGAGAACGTGGGGTGCAGGAATGGGCGGCGTGTGCGTGCGTGCGCGTGCGTGTGCGTGTGCGTGAAGGGCAGGGTGGTTACAGGGGCTCTCACCCTAAATTTCCTGAAAAATGCTAAAACAGAGTAACTGTGTTGGTGCTGGTCTTGCCACTCCCAAGCCCTCTGGAGGCTTCCAGATGCCAGGCAGGGCTCCGGCTGCGTGGAGGGGAGGGCATTAGACAAAGACAACCGTCGCCCCTCCTTCCTGCCCCGTCTCTATGCGTGTTAAGGGGAGGGAGGCGGAAGGACAGGCTCCGTCATTTGTTCCCTCGCAACAGAGGAGGGATTTGTACTGGCAAGCCTGGGGGTGTAGCCCAGAGTGGCCAGCCACAGGCTTGACATTTCTGTAAAATCTCGTGTGTTAGCTGAGAAAAATGTATATAAAAATTACATTTCTATTTTATAGCACATCTGTATCTGTTTTTGAAGAAAAATGATGTTCCTCCCCAACCCTCATTGAATTCATCTACCCCAGGAAAATGGTCCCCGCGTACGCTGGGCTTCGGGCACACCTGGCAGACCTGTGCTGCACTCCCTGGGGTCCTGAGCCCTGGCTGAGGAGCCTGTCACTCCACCTCTGCCTGGTCCCTGGCTCTCAGATCTGGCTTCACTCCTGACAAAAGGCCAGTGCCTGTCTGGGCACCTGGGAGGCTCCCCACTCTGCGGCCCCTGGTCAAGCCCGCTGGTGGGTATCTGCCAGAGGCCTCAGCTGGGCTTTAGGCATCTCTGTCTCCTCCAATAATGACTTCCTATAAATCAGATCTGCCCTCTGCTTTGTTCCACACTGCTCCCAGCCAACAGCGGAGCTCCCCGCCCGACATCATAAATCCACCTTCACTTTCTTTCCAAATTTCTTTTAAGGCTTCTTTAATCACCACCTTGCAGCCTGGACAGATGCTCCCTTAAAGGGTGAGGCCAAAATGCAGAGTTCCTGGGAGGGGTGGAGGCCTCGGGGAGGCAGGGTCGGGCGGGAAGGAGGGAAGAGAGATGGGGCCAGTGGGGAGGGGAGGAAGATGCCCCTGCTTGTGCCTGGGTCGGAGGTCAAGCCAGGCACACGCAGAGAATGCCTTCAGGGCAGGGGCCCCTCCTTGTTCGCGTCCCCCTGTGCCCAGCACAGCACTCCTTGCACCCAGGGGATGCCCAGCAGAGGGCCTGGTGTTGCTCTGGCAGCACCTCAGAGCAGGAGGGCATTTGCTACATGCAACAGGCACTGCCCATGTGCCAGGCCGTGTGCCAGGCATGTCCCATGTGTGCCTTTCTTCCGCACAATGCTCCCATTTTCAAGGTGAGAAAATCGGAGGCTGGGAGAGGCTAATAGTTCGCCATTGCTGCCTGGACCGGAGCAACATGTGCACCTGTGGCCTGGCTCCAGACCCTGTGCCCTCAGCCACTCCTAGACTGCAAGCTCAGGGTGCTCAGAGAAGCTGAGGGGCGTGCCCAGGGTCACAGGGCCCAGGGCCACACAGGCAGGGCAGGACTCTCGGCTTCCACCTGCCCTGCGCTGGTTCCATGCCAGGCTCTGCCATGGCCAGAACTCAGTTCCTGGGATTCCCAGGTAGGGCAGCTGCCCGCACTGTCCTGGCTCCAAGAGGCCTCGGGCAGCTGGGAAGTGGGAGCTTGGGATTTTCAGGGAGCCAGGAGATGGGGAAGTGGTCGTCCTACTGCCCCAATCTCTCCCAATCTCTCCACTCTGCTAGCCTCCAGGGTCCTCAGGTCCCCCGAGAGTAGGCACGGTGGCCACTAGATGGCACTGTGACCCAGCAGAGCGGAGGCTGCAGCCAGAATCGATAGTGTCTGGAGAGGAGGCCTCTCCTCCCCCTCCTGCAGAGCCGGACAGCCGGTGCACCAGCAGCACCCTTGCCAGGCAGCTGCTTCCACCACGACAACCTGGGGCTGCACTTCCAGGCCTGAGTGCCAACCTGGGGCTGCTTCCCAGGGGGTGCAGGGCTTCATCTTCCCCAGCCTCTCCTGTCCTGCAGGCTGCAGCAGCATTCTCGAGCTGAAGCTCAGCAGAAAGGCCAGCTGGCCGTGGCAGTTTAGGCATCACGAGAGGGGGCTCTAAGTGCTAGTTCCCTACAAACTCCTGTGTGACCTTGGAGGGTCTCTCCAGACCTCAGTGCTTCAGTAAGACGGGAGGTTCTCCCAGGTCACACAGCTGTCCGGTGGGTGGGTGCTGTGAGGCTTGGCTCCAGGGACCTTCAGCTCCCTGGCTGCACACCCAGCCGTGGCCTGCTTCCCGCCTGCCTGCTCAGGGCCCTGGCACTGGCCTGCGCTGAGCACTGGCCACGTGCCCAGAGCCTCAGCCATTAGGCGGAGCTCAACATAGTGGCCTTTATGGTTGGGGTCCATCCCTGCGGCTCAGGGGGGCGCTCTGGGCTAGTTTTCCAGCCGGCTGTCCGTGTGTTGTTAGCCGCGTGACAAGGGGAGCTGCAGGGGAGTGTTGGGGGGCTTGGCGGGCAGGGGAAGGGTGGGCTGGGGAAGGCAGGCAGACAGAATAGTAACATGGTGGGCCAAATGGGTTCTCGTCAGCCAAATGGCTCTTGGAAGTCTGCGGAGCTGCTCTAACGTGTCCTCTGGGCACGCCAGCTGCCCAGCCTCCCTCCATGCCTCCACGGAAGCTGCTGCTGCCTCCTTGGGCTGCCCATCCTTCCAGCCCAGCCGGCATAGTTGGCTGGGGCTCCCGTCCCCGTCGTGCTCCTCAGCTGCCTCCTCTGGGTCCCCTCCGTCCCCCTGCTCAGTTCCATGCCAGCCCAGCCAGCGTGAACAATGCCCCCTTCATGCTCACCCAGCCGCCGCCTCTGAGTTCTTTTATTTCGTGTCTCAGCCGCTCTCCCGGTCGGAGCCTCCCTTCTATCTCATCATTTTCAAGGGCTTCGTTGCCCGCCCCAGCCCACCCTCCTTCCCCTGCAAGATCAAGGCACTTAATCGCCACGCTAACCCAGTGCACAGAACTGGGAACTATTCAGAAAAATTGACTGAACCAATCCAGGCTGAAGCGCCTGCATGCTTATTCCCTTTCCCAGGGAAACGTGGTTTGTTACTGACACAGCCTGTCTGTGGTACGTTCACGCACGGAGCTCTCGGGCACTTTGAGGGAGCCTGAGCTGTGCAAACTAGCTTATTGTCTAGTCATTTGTCGCCACAAACTTTGTCAGACAGGTCAGCATTCATCTCCTCCTTTCTCTGGGGCGGAAAGTTGGTGAGAGAAAGGCGTTATAAGCTCAGGGGAGGCAGTGACAACCCTTTCTGGGCAGGACTTTGAGATTGTACCACCAGCCAGGTGTCTGGAGGTGAAGGGATACCCCACGTGATCTCTCAAGGATGCTTTCGGCTCCAGGATTTGGACTCAGGCAGGCTGCCCCTTTGGAAGTCTCTGTAAGCACAAGAGAATCTCTACGGCCGAAGTGCAGGTTGGGCGTGAGGGAGGCCGAGGTTCACATGAGAAGTTGTTGTGCACAGCTCTGGCTTCCTGATTTTTGGCACCCAAAACAGGAACTGGATTGCTCTGCCATCAGCAGTCTATTGGCAGATTATCAGAGTTTAGTCAGCAGCCGTGCTGGAATTAGAAAAACAGCCTTCCCTAGAAAGATCTCCCCGTCAGAGACTCTGACAATAGGTCCTCCATCCAGAAAGATGAGGGGGGAGCGTGCCTTCAGAAAAAGTGCTGGAGAGGTTTTGGAACAAGAACACAATTCTTTGAGCTCAGTTATGTGAGACGGGACCCAACCGAAGCTTAGGGATTTAGCACTCAATTCCTGGCTGCATATGTGTAAGTAAATAATTTCATCTGCTATTTGGCAATAAATAATGCTTTAAATCTCGGCTTTTGTGATTTGTCAGTTTTCTCCTGTAGAACCTGCTCACCCATCGTTGAGGTTACAGCAGGGAATGGGGAAAGGGTTCCAGGGAGAGGTTGCTGTTGTGTGTTCTGACATCCCACTTTCCCACAAGCCACTATGCCTGATGTCTCCCATTGGGCACCCCAAACTCCCACCTGCCAGATGTCTCGACAAGCCTTGGAGAGGCAGGCAGCATGGGAATAACCTTCCGTGGGTGGTGGGATGGACTAGAGCCTTTATCCTCCTCCACAGGGACATAAGTCCATCCTCTCCTTGTGGTCGCTGCTGAATTAGACTCAGCCCTGCCGGGTGCCGGACCCCAGCCCTAGGCTCCATCCTCCCCACTGCACAGCCTCCCAGGTCACGCTGCGTACCTGTGTATTTGCTGACCCCAGCCTCAGCAGCCACATCTCTGAGGGCCAGGATGCCCTGGGACAGGTCACTGGCCTCGGGATCCATTTCGATGAGCGCATCGGGGCCCACGTTACCGTAGGCGTAATTGGCAATGTAGATAGAGTAGCGTCCGGAGCCCTGAGGAAGAGAGAAGGAGGTGGGTGAGCAGGTCCCTCTCGGTTCATCCCAGTCTTTCCCCAGAAATCCCCCTGCCCTCCTGCAGGGCCACAGCTCTTCCACGGGGTCGGGTTCTTCTCCCCAGGTCTGTTCGAATGGCCTTGCAGGCTGTGCACAGCTCACCTCCAGAGGGGCTTTTCACAAAGGCTACCGTGTGAATGACACCTCTGGGAGTCGTACAGCAAAGCAGCCTGCTTCTCCTTCCATCCTGTTCCAAAAGAACACATCCCTCCCTTTCCCCCACAACCACCTTTTTATAGACAATTTTCTAATGTGCCTCCCTCCAGCTGAGCTCTCTCCAGCTGCCAGCCAGGGTAGCTGCTCAATAAATATTTGCTGATTGATTGATCTACCAATTCCCATTATTCTCAGTCTCTCTCTCTCTCTCATTCAAGCTCACTCCAGCCAAGATGACAAGCAAATTCCTGAGCCACCTCCCTCTCCCCCTTCCTGCCCTGCGCTTCTTCATGCCTCTATTTTGGTCGCACAAGAGGCACGGATTCGCAGGGGTCCTCCCTCCCTCTTTCACTCTCTCCTTTTCCCGTATTACCAGAAAGAAAGATTATATTGCTTCTGCCTTCATAACACTGTCTCAAATATTTTATTTTTCCTTTGCATCGAGTGGAAGCCCTGGGCACCGGCTTCCCTTTGCTACAGTCATTCTCTTCTCTAGTCTGAACTGCTGCTGATGAAAGATGCTTCTTTTTTGCCTGTTACTGTAGTGGTGTTATTTCTTCAATGGACGCCTCCTTCCCAAGAGGTCTGCACAATTTCCAAATCAGTTGCCTAGCTTTCCTTTTCATCACCTCCCTCCAATTAATCAGGCAGTAAATACTTCCTGAGCTCCCACTCTGTGCAAGGTGCTCTGCTATAAATGTACTTAAGACAAAGTCCCTGTCCTTAGGTTGCTTCTAGTCTAGTTTGAAAGGCAAGCCATAAGCACGGAAGGACACCAAAGCGACAGCTGAGCTCAAGGCAACAAGATTGTGCTGTCGCCCCCTCCTCTCGGCCCACTTTGCCTGCTTCTACTCCTTATCCAGTGGCACCATGAGCAGAACCCTTGCCCCACCTAACTGGTCACTGGCTTTGTGCCTGCTAAGGGATCCTCTTCTTTGAGGAAGCTGAATAAGAACCACTTGAGTCTGCCTGACTGGGGGGTGAGGCCAGGGAAGGAGTTCAGGGTGTCCTGGGGGTGTCGATGCATCAACAATCATAGACACAGCAGAGGCGATGCACAGGATTTCCTGGGTGCACAGAAGAGGGGCTCCTAACCCAGAGGAAGGGCTCTAAGCTATGGGGAGTTCAGAAAAGGTTTTCTAAGAGGAGTCTCAGCCGGGTGAAACAGAGGGGAAAGAACCTCTGGCAGAGATGAAAAAGGAATGATGTATGTAGGGAAACCACACAGTTAGCTGCATGTTGCTGGAATGTAAGATGCAAGACAGTGTCAGGGGACAAAGCCAGAGGTGGTAAAAGCTGTTCCCTACAGACTTCTCTGTGCCTTCTCTTTTGGTCATCTGAGTCTGTCTCCTGCCACCCGGGAATCCACTTGTTACTCAAAGTGGTCCCTGGACCAGCGGCTTCAGTGACACCTGGGAGCACGTTAGAAAGACAGAATCCCAGGCCCCACCCAGACCTGTTGAATCACAATCTGAATTTCCGCCAGACTCCCACGTGGCTCCTGCGCAGAACTGCAGTTTGAGACGCGCTGCTTTTCAATATGGCTTCCTGATCAGGGGAGGACTTTGAGAGGTTCTCGGCCGACCCAGGAGCGTGGTGTACGTGTGTGGAATGACTGGCTGAAGAGTGAGTGAGGGGCCAAAGGGGAAAGTGTGCCATCAAGAACCCTTCCTGACCCCACCAGCTGGCAGCAATCTCACCCACAAATGAGCAATTAAGCCCAATGGACTGAAATGCACTGTGCTAGAAATTGGGATGCTTATAAAATTCAGTTATACCTAGCATCTTAATTCAATTTATTGGGCTGATAAAACTGAGCAACATAGATGTGTTAGGCTGTAGAAGATCGCAGAAATTCACATGTACACTTGACTACAAGGATTCTGGGAGGATGATCTGATTCCAGCAGAAAGAAGACGTTTCTATAGTTTTGGGTCCATGGCAGTGGTTCTCATCCTTTACCCGACATCAGAGCCACCTGGAGGGCTTGTGGCAACACGGGCCATTTCCCTGCAGTTTCTGAGTCAAGAGGTCTAGGGTGAGCCCTGGGAATTTGTATTTCTAACAAGTTCCCGGATGCTGTTGATGCCGCTGGTCAACACACTTTGAGAACCGCTGGTCTGGGGCTGGTACCTTGGGTCCCAGACCAGGCTCTGTCCTGACTGACTCCTTGTCCTTGGGCAACTCCCTCACAGCCTCCAGGCCGTGTCCCCTCATGTGTTAAATGGGGATCATGTTCCCCTGCTTCCTGGCAGGGTTTTTGAGACGATGAAATGAGACAACGTATGTGAAAGGTCTTTGAAGAGATAAAAATGCTATATAAACATGAGGCATAATCATTATCGATCAGGGAACGCTTCTTGTAAGAGATCAGCTTTGAGCTGGATCCAGAAAGGTGGGTGAGTGATGAGTTCGTTGAAGATAAAGGACACGCAGGGGCTCCAGGTTTGGGGCAGAGAATGAGCAAGGGCAGAGGAGAGGACAGAGGGTGGCGGCGGCCGAGACAGTCACCTGGCGCGACGGCTCTTCGACTTCAGCACGCATTGGCATCACCTGCAGGGCTGGCTGAACCCCGGATCGCTGGTGGCGCCCAGAGGTTCTGATTCAGGGGAGGGGAGTGGGGCCTGAGAATGTGCATTTCTAACAGCACTGACGCTGCTGGTCTGGGGCCCACACTTTGAGAACCACTGACCAGGAGCACAGATTAAAAGGCCCAGGTGGAGGCCATGGGGCTGAGGAAGGATGACTAGGGTACTAAAACCTGTGGTTAGAAACATGTGTCTGATATCGTTTCACCCAGAGGCAGGGTAGCCGAGGGGTAGAGACGGATCTGCTTCAATTTTGGGCAAGCAGGACTCGATTCCTGGCTTTGTCTGCCACTTCACGTGTGACCAAGGTGAAGTTGCCTAATTGCTGGAAGCCTTAGTTTTCGTATCTGTAAAATGGGATAATGATAGCACCTAACTCATGGGCTCATTATTACAAGGATTCAGGAAGATGACGCATCTAAACTACTTAGCACAGGGCTTGGCATGTTGTTAGTTTAATCAGTCTTAGCTGTTGTTATCCTGCTCTTGTGTTTCCCTGCACCATGCTGCACTCCTCTCTCGGCTCCCAGGCTGGCAGCGGCCTCTCTCTGAGCCTCCCCTCACGGTTTTCAGGCCCAGGGATGGCAAGGGTGGTGGCTGGACACAGAAAGCGACCCCACTCCTGGTGGCAGACTGAGGATTGGGAGCTAAGTTTGAGGCCGAGCAGGGGGGAGCCCCGGCCTCTGAACGCCCGCCTCTGGGCTGCAGTGCCAGTTCACGTGGTGCCTTTGTCCTGTGGTTAAATGCGTGGCGTGCAGATGACCTTGTGAGGACAAAGAGCACATCTCCTTGTGATTAACCTGCTCGCCCCTCCCTCCAGCTCCCTGCGAACTTCCCACAGCAGCTGGGCGTGGAGAGCTGGGGTCCTGGAGGACAGAGATGGCTCCTGAAGGAGGAGGCTGGGCAGAGGCCCCCAGCCGTGCCAGGCCTGGCACCCCCACTCTCTGGGGCTGTTCACGGCGCGCCTTCCCGTCCCCTCCCACCAGGCAGGAGTCCAGGTGGCACAGATTCAGGTCAGGGCTAAATGTGGCTTCACAGCCCAGCTTGGCTTCTCTTCCCAGCACCAGCTTGTTAAGAAATAAATATTTATACCTGGCACCTGCCTTCTCCCAAGGCCTGGAGGCCCGTGCTGCGAAGATTCACGCTGAATCCCCATCCCCCGGTGCCATCTCAATCCCAAAGTGAGCCCACCCCCTTGCCCCTACCCCCAGAATGGGCAGTAGCTGGGCCCCTGATTTAGAGATGACTGTTTACTCAGCCAAGGAGGTGGGCGGCCGGGGAGCAGGTGACAGGAGGGATAAATCACCTCCGCAGCAAGCCTCCGGCTCTGGCTGGGTCTGCTGGGACCTGGGCCTGGGTGGGTGGCTCCCCCTCCCCCCGCGACACCCTGCCCCCCAGGGCAGATGGCTGCAGCTGCTCCTGGCCCTCCCCACTCAGCCTTTCCTCCGTCCACTTTGGGTGGAGCTACTGATACACTAAAGTACTTGGGTATTCGGGCACCCTCTACCCGCCCACCTATGAAGCCTCCACTGTGCCTTCACTTGTCCCATAAGTATTTACACAGGGGTCCATGGCTCAGTGCCTGGCACACAGGACACACTCTGCAAATGTTTGTTGAATGAATGAATGAGCGCAGGATTTAGAGCTAGAAGATTTTGACTCATGTCCTAACCACACCACTAATCCATTCCGAGTCCCCAGGCAAGTCACTGCTCCAAGCTGGGTCTCCGTCCCTCCAAATGTCCAGTGGACACAATGACCCCCGGCCGGCTTCCTCACTGGTTGCTGGAGGGCCGCATGGCAGGAAGGATGTGAGAGGTCTATTGCAGCTCATCCTGCAAGGCTTAGTTGTTAGTATGTAGCAGCCACTCTGTGCAAGACACTCTGTGAGCCACCACGCTGGTGACAGCCACCACTCTGCCGGGGGAAGTCTCCCTGGTGGCTCCTCTCCTGGCTGTCATTGCTGTGTGCCCTCCGCTTCTCCCCAGCACCCCATCCATGCGCCCCTGCACTCACCTTCCTGTCCACACAGGCCACAGAGCGGCCGGCAAAGAGGCTGGCCACGCCACGGGCCACATTGACCTCGTCACTCAGGATGTCTTCCCACCGGTTATTGCGGAACTTGAACAACTTGTCTGTGTACGTGGCCACCCCTGGAGACAGGAAGAAAGGGAGAGCTGGTGGATAGCGGACCAGGGTAAAGGTTCTGATCTCTGTGCGTGTCTCGTAGCACCTGCCACGGGGTGGTCGGGCCAGAGGTGGATGGGCCATCTGCTGCAGGAGACCTCAAGCAGGTGACACTCCTCCCTGTTTGGGGGACACTCAGATGTTTTCAGTTGCAAGGGGAGATCGAAACTTATGAAGGTGGCCAGCCCCGGCCTCAGGAACTAGGGGAGAAATGCTACTGCTCCTACGTGTCTGGGATGGCCTTCAACAGCTGGGTTTCATGCCCTGCACCGTGTGCTCCTGAAACATCATGAAGGAGAGCCTGGGACTGCCCAAATTCCAACATCCAGACCCAACCCAGAGGAGTTGTCCCTACATCCTCTGCTGGATCATAGGGCCTGACTGGGGTCTCAGCAGAAGTGGTCCTGGTTCTGGTTGGTGGGGAGGTCTTAGTCCACACTGAGGAAGGCACTGGAAGTTGAGCTCTGAGAAGGTCAGGGATGACGGGTGGTTCTGTCTGGGCTGTGATAAGGGGTTTGGGCAGCCCTGGGAGGCCCTGGCCCCAGGACTGGGGAGCCCTGGTGGGCAGTGGTCTCCACCTCTTTTGGATGACTGACCCCTTCGAGAACTGGATGGAGGCCAACGACCTTCAGCACCACACGACATGCTGTATGTAATGTCAGGAGATCCGTGGCCTTATGAAGCTCGTTCGTGACTAAGAAGGCTGTTCTGGGGAAGTGGGAAGAACCCCCAGTGGCTGGAGCCTCAAGCTTTTTCAAGTGACCATGGAGGCAGAGCTCTCCCCTCCACTGTCACCCTTAGTTTATTTCCTGTTAAAGCAAGACCCAGAGCATTGGTAGCTTAGGAGGGGCCAAGTCCCACCCTTAGGGCCCAGCACAGGAAACACAGGGAGGGGAACAGCTGGAGGAGTCGGGGAAGGTGAGCACGGGGAAGAGTGGACTTGGGACCAGAACCCTGAACTTGACTGGCAGGCTGGCAGGGAAAAGGCAGTGGGTGTAGACTGAAGGGTGACACATGGCGCAGGGGAGGAACTCCAGGCTTGCAGGAGATGGGCCAGCGTCCCAATCCCAGTGCTGCCTGGATTCTCCGTCCAGGCTCTAGACTTTAGGCGAGTTGCTTAGCACCTCTGAGCCTCAGTTCTCTTATTCGTGAATGGGGATGACAAAAATAACGGCATTCACATTTACTGCGACGAGTAGATGATGCACGTTAAAGGTCGGCTTCCCCCCTCCAACAAAGTGGTAGCTATTATTAGGCAGCGATGAGTTTTCCCGGTTTATAGGATGAGCTACTTTCCAAGGTCTTTCAGAGCATCGGCTCTGCACCGCAGGGGCCTGGTGAGAGTCGGCGATGCCGTGAGTGAGTGTGTGAGTGAGGGTGAGTGTGCACATGCAAGCAAGGGTGCGAGTGTGAATGAGTGTGTGAGGGTGTGAGCACGAGAATGAGTGTGTTGGTGAGAATAAGAGCGTGCGAGAGCACGTGTGAGAGAATGAGAGTGAGTGTGCAGAGTGTGTGGGCGTAGGAGAGAACGAGCGTGAGGGTGTGGAAGTGGCGATGACCGTGAGAGTGAGCGACAGGGTGGGACGAGGGAGGGTGAGAAAGAGTGGGTGCGCGAGCACACGTGAGTGCTTGTGCAGGTGTGCGTAGGAGGGGGCAGAGTGATGGCCCCTCGGGTGGCTCAGCCCAGGAGAGGACAGAGGGTTTGGTCTCAGGGGCCTCCCGCTGGGCCTCCTGAGACCACGGGACCCCCAGTGGCGGAAGTGTCACCCGTGGGCTCTGGAGTTGGCCTCAGGGATGCTCACCGGACACCAGGGAGCAGAGGCCCTGACACCGGGAGGAGGAAGAGGCCCTTCATGGGGAGGGGCAGCGGGGAGGCGGACCCAGGAGACCTGCCGGTGTCTGTGGGTGGCAGCGTGAGCTCAGGCCCATCTCTGAGGAGCCCAGAGGGCGATCTGCACAGAGCTGCCGTGCTTGGGGGGATGCCCACAGGGATCCGGAGGAGCTGGTTCCCCGGACAAAAACACGGGTACCCGACCCACTCGGCCGCCCGCGTCTCCTCTTGTCAGCTGTGAGGTCTCGGGCAAGTCCCTGATCCTCTCCTGGTCTCGGTTTCCACTGAAAGTCGTGCGTAACAGCAGTGCCTCCCTCCCGGCGTCGCGTGGGAATTGCACGAGAAAATACACATCGTGAGTTGGCGACAGCTCCGAGAGACCCCGGGCCCACAGCCCCAGGCCCACCATGCCTGGGGACCAGATGTGTTTAGAAAGTTGGATGTTTTCCCTCATGTTCTAGAACGGTAACACAGTGCCCCCTCCGCTTATTACATAACAGCCCCGGCAGGGATTGGGGCAGCACCCTGTAATTAAACACATTAATATTTCTGCAGCAAAACATGAATATTCACACCAAATGGGATAAATAAAGTCTACAAATAGCTCATAGCAGCTCAGGACAGGTTTTGCTATCAAATGAGATTCCCCCAAACTTGAAAAAAGCACTTGAGGCTTTTAGAGTGTTCTGGATTTCAGGACTGTGGAGAAGGGACTTGGACTTTGGCTGCTGTCTTCACGGCTGTCCCAGAGGCAGTGGCAGGCTTGTCATTGCTTCCAGACACCTGGGCGGCCTCCGAGGATGGCCCCTGCAGGCTTCTGGGTCCCCAGCCTTCCCCCACAGCAAGCAACCCCTGCCCATCTGTCCAACCAGGGCCGCCTTGGGCCACAGTGAGAAAGTGGCCGTGGCAGCCAGGGCCCCGCAGAGCTCCAAAGGGCACCTCTGGATTCAGCAGAAGGAACTTTCTCAAGCCGCTGAGCTCCTGCCTCAGCTAGGAAAGGGTGACCCGCTTTGTTCACCTCATCACCTCCAATTCCCTCTGTCCACCCCACACAGCCTTTCCCAAAGTGTGCTTTGTGGGACCCTTGTCTCTGTGAGCTGCCTGGAGAAAGGGTTCCACGGTCATCTGAGTTTGGGAAGGACTGCACGCTCACCTGCCTCTTGGAGATTCACGATGACATTGGTCTATCAAAACTTTGAAAAGTCCTGCAATAATTACCTGCTTGATTTTATTTAACCCAGTCTTTCCCAAATGTTCCTTGGCCACGGAACCCCTTATTGCAGACCACCTATTAGCACCCTCAGGAACCAGCACTGTCCTTGGCAAATTGCTGTCCTAGGGTGCTGATGTCCTGCCAGGCTCTGGCTTTTTGGCCAGAGGGGTTAGGGTGCCTTGTGCTGCTGGCACCACTCCTCTTCAGCCTCCTGGCCTCCGAGCTCAGCAGGGACGCCTAGAAGAATAAACTAATTAAGGTAAAATGTGCAACAGCGATGCGGAGCCTTGTAGATCATAAATGGGAATGGCAAAATCAATGGCAGCCCTTCTGCAGGCAGAGGCCCGGAGGCCGGGGCGACAGAAGCGATGGGAGCCCGTGATTTAGGAAGAGCAAACGCTCTGGCAGCTGCAACCTGGGTAATTAGGTGTGTCAGGAAGACAGATAAACAGCGAGCTGTGCAGGTCGATGGCACAGGCAATAAACACCCAGCACTGGCCCCCGGCCCGTGTCGGCGCGTAATCCTGCCTTCTGGCTCCTTGTAGCTGCATCCCACCCCGGGGTCCCTCACTGAGTCGGGGGGCAGCTGCTCTGCAAGAGGAGAGGCTGTCAGGGGCAGGAGAGAGGGACTCTTGAGTCCCTGGGGGAGACACTGAGAGGACAGAGGCCCGGGAGAAATAGGGGGGACTCAAGGAGGGACAGGCGGCTCTGGGGATCACAGCCCCCACGAGAGGCGAGTCTGGGAATTCCCATTCCCATCCTGACTCTGGCATCTTGGCATTAAAGGAGCCTCGGAGCTCTCACAGTCCATTGGAAGTGCCAGTTGTTGCCAGGCGGCGGGGGAAGGTGCCACCGTGCTTGCTGGGGCCAGGCGCCATGCCAGGTGCCACAGGAGGCCACAGGAAGCACGAGGCTTGGTCCCCGCCTCAGGGTGCTAAAGGTCCCTCACAACACAAGGAGTAAGTAAAGGAGAGGCCATGAGGCGCAGTGACGCTAAGGACACCTGCCACCTCCACAGCACTTTCTCTGTGCCGGGCTTCACGTGCACTCACTCGCCCTCACCACACCTGGGTGCTGTCTCATACCTCCTTTACACACGAAGTGCCTGAGCCACAAGAGCTGCGGGGCCTTGCCTAACCTAAGATCCCACCGCTAGCAGAGCCCAGCAGGGCAGGATGGGACAGTACATTCAGGAGACACCATGAAATCAGGACAGAAGAGGTTGCTGGGATCAGGGAGGCCATCCTGAGGGAGGAGGCACCTGACCTGGGACTTGAAGGGTCAGAGTAACAACAGCAACAACTCCCGTATGTATGAGGCACTTAGCACGGCCAGGCTCTGCACGAAGCACTTTCTTGTTTTTACAACCGTTATCTCGTCTAAACCCTGCAGACCCTGAGAGGTGGTGTAGCCCCATTTTACAGATGGAGAAATTAAGGGGTAGAGGCTAAGTCAATTACCCAAGGTCACAGACCTGGTAAGGGGTAGAGAGAGAGTCAAACCCAGGTCCTCCGACTCTGAAGCCTGGGTCAGCACTGCACTCCACAGCTCAGGCAGACAGGAGGAGTGGTGCTCTAGCAGGCAGGATGGCAAGAAAAAGGCACAGAGGGGACACTGAGCTGGCCTAGAGAAGAGGAGAAACATGGCAGGGCAGGGGAGACCCAGCAACCCCAGAACCGAGGGTAAAGGGGCCATTCATTGGTGGCTTCTGATCTGGGGAAAGTCAGGCGGAGACAGTGTTTCTAGAAGACTGAGTTGGCCGTGGAGTGAGCTGGCAAGGGAGAAAATGCAGTCAGCAGCCACTTTCGCAAGAGCTTGGGCTTGATCGGGGTGTTGACAATGGGGGTGGGGAGGAAGCGCTGGGTGCAGGGGCCACAGCAGGAGGGCGGGAGGGACTGGCTGGGTGTGGTTGTAGAGCAGGGGAGCTGTCCACAGTGTGGGGACGGTGACCCAAGCAGGGACGCTGGGCCAGCTGGGGGTGAGGAGCAGGAGCTTGGCTTCAGAGAGTTTGTATTTAAAGTAGTCAAGACGTAGCCAAGAGGTCACTGGCCATTAGGGGTGGCAGCAGCGGGGCTGGAGCTGGGGACAGGGGAAAGACCAGGCCAAAGACAGAGTCCCAGGGAGCAGCCACATTTGGGGTAAAAGAGGGAGAAGGGGCAGAGAAGGAGTTATTAGACAGACAGAAAATTAGAACTAGAGGGCAGCCTGGAGCCATGGCAGGGTGAGATTGGGCCATAAAGGGCCATTCCTAAGGACCACTGGGTGGAGTGCCCCTCCCCAGGGGTCAGTCCCACCGGGGAGATGGCCTGACTCACGGTCTGACACTGGTGACACAGAGAAGGGTGGGCAGGTGTGTGCGGCAGGGCAGAGGCCTCAGCCTCCAACCTCATTCATGAGGCAAACAGCAGGGCTGGTGGGGTAGCCAGGAGCATCCCTTCCTCTAGGCTGACCCTGGGCAAGTCATGAACTTGGCTTTTTCTTATCTGGAAAATGGGATCATGAGAATGGGCACCTGTTCACCAGGTTGTTGTGAGGGTTAAGTTAGATAATATACGTAAAGCACTTAGAACAATGCCTGGCACATGATAGCTCCAGTAAATAATAAAATGCCATCATCATCCTCATCCTCATCCAGGGAATTACACGGCATGACCACAGCAGATCCTCAATGATCCACACCCCAGGACCCAACGGTGACATTAAGTATGAAAGGCTTTACAAGGCTCAGTCAATGGAAAACCAGCGAGGCAGTGATGGCTCTAGGGGAAGAAAGTAGTTCGACAAAGGACACTTCAGCAGAGCAGGCCAGTCTCCCCCGGGTCCCATACAGTTGCTGGCCCCAGGCCCCTTCCTCCACGCCAGGGCGAAGAGGGAAACCCCTTTGGCTCCTGCCAGGAGCTTTGCCCACATTGGCTCCTTTAGTCCTGTCCGTGGTCATGCCAGGAGGACGGAGTCTTCATTCAACAGAGCGGAATCAGGGCTCAGCGGGTTAAATCATTTGCTTAAGGTTGCACAGCTGCTGCGAGGTGGCCACGCTGCGCTTCAAACGGTGGTCTGCATGCTGCAAAGCCCCCTCATTTGGTATTACAGAGCTGGGGCCGCTCGTGGGGGACAGCGCCAGCTCCCAAGGGGCCTCGTTCTTTGTCAGCACCATGGACGCTGCCTCTGGGCCCCGACTCCTCACTGCGCTGCTGTGGCCGCCTCGCTCCCTCCCTGCAGCTCACTGGGCCACGTGTGTTGAGGAGCCCGAGTGGGTCCCCAAGCGTGGCCGTGCTGGGACGGCTGCAAGTCAGGATGTTGCATCCACGTGAAAGCTGGTTGGGGACCAGGAGACCCTAGAATCCGTTTTAGGACCTAGAGGAGCCCAGGAAAAGAGGGTGGAGACTTGGGCAGTACATCTAGACTCTCCTGGGCACAGGAAGATTAAAATACAGATTCTGGCCTAGGGGGTCTGGGAGCCTGAGAGTCTGCATTCGTAAGAGCTTCCAGCTGGTCCCAGCGCTGCTGGTCTGTGCGTGCATCACACTTTGAGTCGTGAGGTGTAGAGTACCTGGCGTGGCTGGCACCGGGTCTGGGGGAAGGAGCCGCCGCACAAGGCGTGCTTCTCTCGAGAGCGGACAGCTCATCTGCTGTGAAGGCAGAAGAGGCTGGAAGTACCACCACCCGAATCCCCCTCTTGCCTCTAGCACAGTAATTGACGCCGCCTCTCTTCTCTAAGAGGTCACAAAAGCCCCTGCTGAAGGCCTCTCTAAGTATGACACAGAGCCCAGAAGCCATAAAAGAAAAGAGTGATAAATCCAAGTCCATAAAAATGAAAATTTTCCATATCACAAAACCCACCATGAGCAAAGACATAAGAAAAATGACAAACAAGGGAAAACTAACTATTTGCATCTTGTATTACAAAGGGCTAATTTCCCTAATTTATAAAGAGGTGTTACAGATCAATGGGAAAAAGACCAATAATCAATAGAAAAAATGGGCAAAGGCTACGAGCAGACAAGAGATTCAAATATATAAAAATATTCTCGGCCTCGCTCATTTTAAGAAAAATGAAAATTAAAACTATACTTGGACATCAATATTTTCCCATCGGATTGGCAAAGACTAAAAAAATTGATGAAACGCTGTGCTGCGGGTGTTGGAAAGTGCGCACTCTCGTGTAGCCGACGGGGACGTAACGAGCGGCGTCCCCGTGCAGGGCAGGCTGGCAATGCCTCCCTGAGCTGCACACTTACAGTCCTTTGGCGCAGTAATGCCATTTCCAGGAACTTGTCTTACAAATACACCTGCCATTGTGGAAAATGGCATGTTGGACAAGCTCGTTCATTTGGTGGCACTCTTTGTAAGGGCGAAAGATCACAAGTAATCTTTCATCAACACAGGACTGATTGAATTAATGGCAAATCTATACAATGGAGTACTATACAGCCATGAAAAGGAGAAAGCTCTCTGTGTACTGCTAGGAAATAATACCCAAAATATAGTGTTAAATAAAAAAAC
>CAUYSK010075617.1:0-29366 GCA_963575035.1 Avahi laniger
CCCCCTTGCCTCAGCCAAGACTACACCCCCAGGCCATTCTGGGCCTCAGTTTGCCCCTCTGTACAGTGGGTCTGATGGGGTGTGGCTGGCACAGTGTTGGAGTGGGACTGGACAGGCCCTTCTGTCCCTGTAATCACTGGGAACATAAGCCTGCATCTCCACCACCCCACCAACTAGGAGACTTCCGCCCTGGTTCTGGCCCTGCCTCAAGAGCCACAAGTCACGTCCCCGCACTGTGTCCCTTGCCTAAGCAGGGTGGCTGGGCCAACCCTGGCAGGGTGGCTGGGCCAACAGCCCAGGGGGCTCAGAGCTCCCCCTATACACACATCAAAGGACAAAGCCCAGCTGAGCCGGGAAGGGTGGGGCCATACCAGCTGGTGGCACTGCCCCTTTGATGTGGACCTTCCCCCTCCGTCCCCCAGCTGCCCCGGGCCTGAGAACCCAGCCTGGTCATCTTTCCCCGGCCCCACCCCGACCACCCATCCGGCAGCAGCGCTCCCATCCAGCCCTCCCCGGGGTCTCAATCTGCCCACCTGGCTCCTGGCCCACCGCACCCACGGGTGCCACCACTGCCTCTGACCCCCATTCTGACGCCTGGAGCTGCTTCACCCTCTCGCTGTCCCCGTCTTTCCTCCCTTAGCCCCAAGCCTCCGTCTCTCTCCCTGGGAAACCGTCTGCCCACAGCCTTGGCCTGTTTCTCTGTTGGGCTGTTTGTCTCGTTTGTATTGATTTGTATCAGCTTTTCTGCATCCCAGGTACCGATCCTCTATGATCTATGTTTTCGTCATCCTTCTTTCAACTTCGTGGAGAGTTTCACCACGCGGGGGCTTCGGGTTGTTTTGTTTAATTTGGTGCTGTCAAATCTGTTGACTTTTCCTTAATGGCTTCTGGATTTCACGTCTTGTTCAGGAAGGCCTGCTCCATCCCAGAATTATAAAGACATTCTCTTACACTGTTTGGTAGATTTTAGAGAAAGAAAGAGGATGGGAGGGACCCCGCCAGTCGTCGTCCTCAGTGCGCTAGCGGCAGGAGGGCTCCTGTTCCCCCTCCACCCACGGGAACCCGCCTATTGTGCCTCTGTTGTGAGCCCACCTCCGCCTGTGCTCGCACACGCAGGCAAAGACGAACATCCAAGGAACCACTCCATGCATCCCCCGCCGTAACTTCCCTTCCCTCTCATTCTTATCTTGCCGAAACCCACGTATGCTCGTTAATAAAGACCTAGTTCATTCTTTCGCGGTGAAGGATCTCACAGTATGATACAGCCCATTTATGCATGCACGCCCAGGGCTGGTCACTTAGACTGCTTCCCTCTTGTTTTCTTTTGCAGGACTGCAGTGATCGTCCTTGCACGCCGTGTCCACACGCGGGAGCTTCTCTCTTGGGTCTAAACCTCCAAGCAGAAGGCTGGGGCGCGCCAGGTTAGTGTTACGATATCCCGCCATTTTGCTCTCCAGAAATGCCACCTATTTATACTCCCGCCAGCAGGGCTGAGTCCCCGGTTCCCCACAGCTTTAATAACACTTGGTATTGTCAACCTTTTTAATTGCTGCCAATCTGATGGGTGTGAAATGGTATCTCATTGTTGTTTCAATTTGCAGTTCCCTGATTACTCAAGAGTCTGAGCGAGTCTGAGCACCGACTCTTCCGACGTGTATTGGTCGTTTGGGTATCATCTCCTGGAATTGCCTGGAACTGTCCTTTGCCCGTTTTTCTACTAGGTTGTCTTTTTCTCGTTGATCTATAGATTTCAGAATTTGCTTTGTGCTTGACTTTCACTTATCTGGAATTTATTCTGCAGTATGGTTTGAAATACAGACCAAACTTTTTTTTTTCAGTGCAGGTGGACAGTCAGTTCTCCCCAAACCACTTGTTTGAGATGCGACTTTCATCCTACACTGAATCCCCGTAGAACTGCAGGACTCCGTTTCATTGATCTTAGTCTAGCCCTCTGCTGTTTTAGTCGGAATAGCTGTATTTTGATAACTGATAGGGCAAATCCCCTTTCATTGTTATTTTTCACAATGTTCTTGGCTGTTCCTGGGCATTTTCTCAGAATCGCATTGCCAAGGTCCACCAAAACCCCCACGGGACTCAGACTGAGACTGCTATGAATTTATAGATTAAT
The DNA here is from genome assembly GCA_963575035.1 of Avahi laniger. Taxonomy (NCBI): domain Eukaryota; kingdom Metazoa; phylum Chordata; class Mammalia; order Primates; family Indriidae; genus Avahi; species Avahi laniger. The sequence continues at coordinate 2,129 of CAUYSK010075617.1, forward strand.
TGGGGTGATTTGTCTGTTTCTCTCTCTGCCTCTGCTCATCTTCTCTCTCCACCTACCCTCTCCCTCTGCACATGAAGAGGGGGCCCAGCCCTGGCATCGTGGTCCTGGACTCACTGGTCAGTCCCAGAAGCAGCCCCAGAGGTCAGCAACCCAGGGCCTGGCCAGGCACAGGATGAGGCCCAGAGGGGTCCTAGAGGCTTCTGGTCCAGCTCCTGTGTTTTCATTTTTGTTTTTTTATTTTAAGAGACAGGGTCTCTGTCGCCCAGGCTGGAGTGCATTTGGTGTCATCATAGCTCACTGCAACCTCAATCTCTTGGGTTCAAGTGATCCTCCTGCCTCAGCCTCCCAAGTGGCTGGGACTACAGGCGTGCACCACCACATCCTACTAATTCTTTTTTTACATTTTTTAAAATAGATGTAGAGGGTACAAGTTGAATTCTGTTACTCAACTAATATTTCTATTTTTTGCAGACACAGGGTCTCACTATGTTGCCCAGGCTGGTCTCAAACTCCTGGCCTCAAGCAATCCTCCCACTTCGACCTCCCAAAGCACTAGGATCACAGACGTGAGCTACCGCACCTGGCCCAGTTTCTGTTTTTGACTGTGGCTGCCAGGCTCTACTGGCCACTCTGGGCTTGGAGGGTCACCAGGCCTGACCCTCCTCCATGAAGCTGCCCCAGGAAGCAAAGTGCCTGCAGATTCTCTCTGCCCTCCCTTCCCCCATCCACCAACCCCAATCTGACCCCACCCCTGTCCTTCTTCAAACTCTTCCAGGGCTCCACACTGCCCTGGGAGGAAGCCCAGGCCCTCTGTCGCTGCCTTCCTTCACAGCCACACACAATCCTCCTCTTTCAATGCACGCCACCATTTCTGCCTCTGTAGGTTTGCTCCCTCTGCCCCTGCTATCTTCACCAAGAGGCCTAATCTCCCAGTCCTGCCTACCCCACTCAAATGCCACCTCCTCCAGGAAGCCTTCCCTGACCCCATGGATTTCAAGAGACTGCTCTCTCATCAGGGGGGACTCTCAGCACTTTGTCTGCACATCTTGAAGGCTCTGAGCATGGGAGCTCCTGTCACGTCTTCCTACCCCTGAGCCTGGGTGCTCCCAAGGACAGGGCCAGACTGAAAGCTCCTTGAGGAGAGATCCTGATTTTCTCCCTTTCTTCTTCCATCTCTCTCTAAAGCAGCCATCATGTGATTGTCTATCCTCTGCTTGAATACCCCTAGTGGTGGGAAACTCACTACCTCACAGGCAACATAGTTTCTTTTTGGAAGAAGGAATAGAAGAAATATGATTTGTTGAACACCTGTCATGTTCCAGAGTCTGGACATTCATTAGCTCAGTTATTTATCACAAGAAACTTTCAAGTTGGGAAGTATTAGCCCCATTTTAAAGATGGAGAAACTGAGGCTCAGAGAGGTTAGGTAAGTTTTTCCGGATCACAAAGCTGAATGGACAACAGAGTTGGGATATTCAAATCCAGGACAATGAGAGCCAAATGAGAAACATCTTCTTTATGTTGAATTGATGTTCGCCTCCCCAGCACTTTGACCCAAGGAATTAGCTGAGCAAACTGAGCAAGAACCAGATAGGGGTAGTGACTCACCTGGGTTCACACAGCCAGGTAGCGGCAGAGCCAGGACTAGAGCCCAAGGTCCTCACCCCTAGGCCAGATTGCTCGCCCTGTCCCTCGCGTCCTTGCGTCCATCCCAGATCAGAGGACAGCTCAGAAAGTCAGGACGCCACACAGGGCTGCGAGTCCCTCGGTTCAGGCCAGAAGGCCCTGTCTACAAGGCTGGTTCGTAGACGTACCCAAAGACCCCCTCATCCTTCTGCATCGCGAAGATGCTGTCTGGGGTTCAAGCCCCGGGCTGGACTAACGCAGGCCAGTGAGACTCGCCACCCACTGGAAGGCCCAGGACACAGGATGGGACCAGCAGGGACGCCGGGTGGGAAGCCAGGGCGGGCCTTTACCTGCTGGGGGATGAAGGAGCTGGAGAAGGTCACCGCCGACCAGAAGAAAATGCCACAGCTGAGGATCACCTTTCTGTTGAAGCGGTCGCCCAGGTAGCCGAAGATGGGGGCAGCCACCATGAAGCTGCAGATGAACACTGTGCGGGGAGAGGGGGGCTTGAGGGACGGCCCGGGGTCCCCCTGACTGGGCCCACTTGCCCACTCCACCTGGCCTGCAAGACAAAGCCAAACCCCGGCCAGAGACCCAGGAAGCAGCTCAGGGAGGGGCCCCCTCTGCCATGATGGGACCTGGCTTTGTTCTTCCCAGGGGACGCGGGAAAGGGCTTACTGGATCCTATCTAATGCGAAGTCCACAGTTTGTCCAGTTTGGGGTGAGCTCTCTTTGGGTACTTTTCATTTTTTATTTATTATTATTTTGTAGAGATGGGGTCACACTATGTTGCCCAGGCTGATCTCAAACTCCTGGGCTCAAGCAATCCTCTGGCCTTGGCCTCCCAGAGTGCTGGGATAACAGGTGTGAGCCACCGCGCCTGGCCAACCTTTTAAAAGAGTAAAGATCTATTTATTGAGTGCTTTCTATACGCCAGGCCCTGCTCTGGGGGCTCACCACATAGTATCTTGTGTATCTTTCCAACCCCTCTCCCACTTCACAGATAATGAGACACACTCAGAGGGGAAAGTGACATGCCCAAGGCCCCACAGGCAGTAAAGGTTCCAGTGGGGATTAGTCCCCATCTGTCTGGCTCCAGAGTCCGTATCCCTTATACTTTGCCACACTGCACTCATTATACTTGGGAAAGAGGATCAGAGAAGAGAAGGGATCCACCCAAAGTCACACAGCAAATCAGGGCAGACCTGGACCAGAAACCCCAGCTCTCACACCTGCCAGGTCACACAGCCACCCTCACTCCCAGGGAGCTGCAGAGGCCTTTCTGACAGTTCAAAACACTGTCATTTATTCATTCATCCACCCATCCCTCCATCCAACCATCCATTCATTCAACAATTTTTTTTTTAGTACCTACAATGCGTCTGGCACTGTGGCACTGTTTTAGGTGTTTGAGGTACAGCAATGAATAAAACAGACAAAAAGTCCTGCCCCGTAGATCCTTCATTCTGGTGAGGAGAAATTGACAATAAATACATAACACAGGATGTCAGACGGTGACAAGGGCTATAGAAGGTGCGAGAGAGGCAAAACAGGAGCTGGGAAGCATAAGTGTGTGTGAGAGAGAGAAACCAGATGTGACAATTTACAATAGAGAGGTCAGAGAAGGTGACATGTCAGCAAAGTCCTAGAGAAAATAAGGAAATAAATCATGCAAATATTGGGGCAAGAACAGCAAGTGCAAAGGCCCTGGGGCAGGAGTGTACTTAGCATGTTGGAGGAACAGGAAAGAAGCCAGAATGGCTGGAGCAGAGGGATGGAGGGAAGGAGTAGAAGATAAGATTGACAGGCCAGGTAGGGTATGGCCTTGTGGCCCACCGTGATGACCATGGCTTCCACGGGTGAGAAAGGAAAACACTAGAGGATGCTGAGCAAAGGAGTGATGGGACCTGGCTTTGTTCTTCCAGAACAGGAGAGCGGCAGAGTTTTAGAGGACTCCATGGGGGCACCCACTGTCCGTGATGGGAGGGAGCTGGAGGTCCCAGGTGGGATGAAGGGGCCCAGAACAACATGGGGCAGACCCTGCGTCATACAGCGAAGCAGCCCCCATCCCTTCCCCCGGGAGGCAGTCCCACAGCTGACGGGCAGATGGCCGGACAAAGGCCGGGGTGGGCAGACAGGGCAGCCAGCGGCTGGCCTCTGACCGCCAGGCTGAACGTGTGCGTGGCCTCGGCTGCTCCCCCACAGGCCTGAGTCCCTGGTGAGGTGGGGTTGGAAGAAGAGAAAGGAAGGGGAGGGGCAGGGGGCGGAGGGAGGGGAGCAAGGGGCCAGAGGGCTGGGCAGAGGTGCCTGGCCTGGGCTGGAGGGGTGACTGCCCGTCTGCAACCCCAGCAAGAGCAGGCCGGTGAGTGTGCGTGGGTGGTGGGGGCCGGGGAGACCTGTTAATCCCAATTCTGTGCGATTTGGGGCCTTGGGCAGAATCAGCATAGAGGTTCACGAGTGTGGGCACCTGAGACTCACTGCCTGGGCTGGAATTCGGCCCTGTTCCTTCCCGCTGGTAACCTTAGGTCACAACCTCTCTGTTCTCAACTTCAGGGCGTGCTGGTAAATGTTTAACAACCGGCTCTCTGAACAAGGGGCCAGGGAGCCCGGACGTAGTGCAGTATTGGCTAATTTTCTTGATATGAATACTCTCACCATGGCTGATTCCACGCCACCAACATAATGTCACTGATCAGGGTTGGGAAGATGTGTAGTAACACACCGTTGTATAGTGTTTCTACCACGCAGATAAAATAGACATCATTAACCTTAAGAATATAGATAATAGTTAAATGTAGTAAAATAATTAGAAAGTCATGACCTTTGAGTATTTATTACCTTTGCTTTTAATATAAATTATTTAGTCGTAAGTTTAAATAATTTAGTTTTTAACAATGGTTGTGTTTAACAAGCAGCTCACACAATTCCTGAAAATTTGACAGTCGACTCCCAGGAGCCAGTATAAACAAGCTCAGGCACGCCAACTTCCTCATCTGAAAAATGAAGGTAAAAATAGCCCTCTAAGGTTGCCCTGAGCACTGGGCGAGAGAGCGTAGGCAAGGTGCTCAATGCCACACCCTGCCCAGAGTGGGCCAGCCTCGGTCAACATTCGGCCCTTGTTTGGATTAGCCAAGGCAGAAATTATTTCCTCACACCTAGAGAAAGAATTTTTCCTGCTGGGCCTGCCTCTCAGGACTCGCCTGAGATCAGATCAGGATGTGGGCAGGAAGGAGATTTCCAGTCGCATGGGGACTTACGCATGTTGGGGGGAGGAGAGAGAATTGTTCCTTCTGTGCCTGTCTGTGTTAGGTAGGGAATGGACAGAAAGAATCACAGTAGGAGCTGCCTCCTGTGTGGCCAGGGGACAGATCCTGCCCATGGGTTGCCCAGCTTAAAAGGCTGAAATGCTGAGGAACTGGCAAGGAGCACCAGATCCTGCCAGGATAGTGAAGGGAGGCTTCGTGGAGATGGTGATGTCAAAGTTGGGCATTGAAGCATGCATAGGAGTTTACCATGATGATAATACTTAAAATCAATACAAACGAAAATATAAATTCCAAATCTTTCAAGCAATATTGCATAATAGTTAATGTTGCATAATGCTTATTGTTAACAATAACTACAGTTATCATTTATGGAGCACTTATTACAGGCGAGGCCCCGGGATGTACCCTTGACATATGCACAGATTATCTCTTTTGAGTCTCACTATTATCTTCGTCTTACAGAGAAGACAATAGCGGCTGAAAGAAGTGATGTCACACAGCTAGTGTGTGGCTCAGCCAGAATTTAAACCCCAGTTTGGCAGACTCCAGAGTCCTTGCTCTAAATCACATCACAGACTGCCAGGTTGGGGAGGGGGAAGGTCCCAGCTGATGTTCTCAAGGTCAGAGAAAGTTCACGGCGTGTTGGGGACGGCAAGGGGAAGGGTCAGGCTGCGCATGAGAAGGCTATGGAGGAAGCAGTGGGAGATGAGGCCGTGGAGGGAGAACCGGGCCCTGAGGACCAGGACTGCGTTTGGTTTTCAGAAGGCAACAGAGAACCGCAGCATGTTCCGTTCTCCCCCATCAAGGTGGAGCACTGGAAGAAGTCCCCAGTGGGTGGGCGGAGAGGTGCTGAAGGGATGTGACCCAGGGCTCAGCCAGACCCCCGCCATCCTGGTCCATCTCCTCCCCACTACCCACAGCGGAGCAGGAAGGGCAGCCCCTCCAGGCTCTTTGGACCCCTGGCTTTCTGCCTACTCGTTCAGGTGGGCAGAAGCACCCAGGACCAGGGGTGAACACCTGTCAGAAGCAGGCACACCTCGTCCCCAGCTGCTGGCCCCAGCCTGACACACGAACCAAGCACCTACATGCCCTTCGCCCATCTAAGCTTCCCCATGTCTGTCCCCATTTTACAGCAGGAGCCACTGAGGCCCCAAGAGGTGGAAGAACTTGCCCAAGATGACATAGTGAGTCAGGCAAGGACACTCTGGACCACTGCCTGCTCCTCTGTGCCTTCCCCTCGGGGACTAAGGAATCTGGGTCAGGAGGGAGGTGGGATCCCTCTTTGCAGACCTCCCCTCCACTCAGGACAGACAGGAGGGAGGATCCCTCCTGGCCCTCTGAGATGTCACAGGCCAGCAGAGGGGCCTGAACACAACCGGGGTGGGGATGTGGGAGAATGTTCCCGGCAGAAGGAACAGGAACCGTGTCCGATGGGGCACAGAGGCTCACCCAGCCAGCAGGCAGCTCTGCTGGAAATAAAGACCAGCCCAGGCCGGGCCCCCAGGCTAGAAGCTTCCCCTGCCCACCACCCCCCAACCCCGTGGTCTTTGTTTGTTCGAGGAGAGCTTTCTGGGCAGACCGGCTGCCCCACCCCTGGTTTTGGTCGGCTTTCCGGGCAGTTCCCGCAGGAGGACATCCTGTGGGGGGGGGCGTGGGGAAGCCCTCGCTCAGCTCACGTGTGCTGAGCCCACAGGTCTGGGACAATGGAGCTGCAGGGCAGGGAGCCAGGCCCAGGGGGCAGGGCCACGGATTGCAGGGTGGGAGGAGTCAGAGCTAGCCGCCACCCCTCCTCCTCACAGGGCTGGCCAGAAACCATCGGAAAAGCAGAATGCCTAAGGTGCTATCCACCCCCCACGGTGGCCCAGAGCTCAGAGTAACCCCCATGGGGGATTCCACGTCCTGGAAGGCAGCCCCAGGACCCCTGTCCATAGGCAGGGGAGCCACACTTACCGTACACATGGCCTATTTGACCCCAGAAGGTGGTGCTGGACAGGAGAGGGCAGGTTTTAGCTGGGGACCCCTGGGGACCTACTCTGTGGCCTTGGAGCCTGCCTTTGGCCCCAGCCTGGGCTGAACCAGGGCTATTGTCACAAAGTCCAGATCCTGGCTAACCTCTTATTTGGAGAAGACCTGCCATCCTCCACGTCCTGTGGGCAGGGAGGATGCTCAGGCATGCGTGGGGTGGGGGTCAGGCTCTGCCATCCACGGGACAGCTGAGGTCGGCCAAGCCACTGCAGAGCACTCAGGACAGCTGGCCCATGGAGCCTGAAAGCCCACCGTGCTCAGACTTCCCGCTGGGAGAATGGGAACCACCTCCTCCCTCAGCCCCTCAGGATATAAACCCTGTGTCCGCCCCTCAGGCCTCAGGGAGAATGAGATTCTTGGACCTCCCTTTGAGCGGGAGGACCTTGGGGGACAGCCACAGGGGCCGCCAGCTCTGCCTTCAGAACCGGGTCCGCTGAAGGGGGAGGATGCCACCGCGCTGGCCAAGAGAGCAGGGGACGATGGCCAGAAGGAGACAGCCCCAAAGCAGAGACACTGTCTGGTTTCAGTCTGAGCTGGCTCTTCCTCTATCCCCACTCTCCCCCTCTCCCCCACTCCCATCCTGTCACTTCCTCATGACCCCACAAACCCCAGCCCTGGCCCTCCAGCCTCCTCTGCCATTCATTCCTACCCGGGGCCCCAGAGTGAACATCGGGATACACACATCTTACACACATCTGCCCCAAAACCTTCTCTGGCTCCCCACTGCCCCAAGACAAAATCCAGTGCTTATCCGAGCCTTCGAGCCTTTCACAGTCAGCCCCTGCCCACTGTCCAGGCTTCTCTCCCTCCATTCTCCCCACACGCCAGCCCACGGCTAACAAACCACAGGTCCCTGAAGCCAGGCAGTGACACAAACAACCTTCACCCTCACTCCCTCCTCCCTGTGCTGCATGTATGCTCATTTCCTCAGGTCCATCTTCTAATCTGCTTATTTTCTCTTCGACTGGGTCTAATCTACTCATTAACTCATCTAATTATTAAATTTTTTATTTCAATATTTACATTTTTTACTTCTAGAATTTTTTTTTAATTCTTTTTTTTTATTATTTCATCATAATATGGGGGTACAGATGTTTAGGTTACGTGTGTTGCCCTTGCCCGCCCCCTACTTCTAGAATTTTTGAATAATAGTTTAAACATGTCCCTCCTGTTCTTTTTTCATAATGTACTATTCTTTTTTTTTTTTTTTTTTTTTTGAGACAGAGCCTCTCTCTGTCACCCTGGCTAGAGTGCAGTGGCATTATCATAGTTCATTGCAACCTCAAACTCTTAGGCTCCAGTGCTCCTCCTGCCTCGGCCTCCAGAGTAGCTGGGACTACAGGCACACACCACCACGCCTGGCTAATGTTTCTATTTTTTGTAGAGACAGGATCTTACTCTCGCTCAGGCTCGTCTATTCCTGTCTTACAAATCCTACCCTTTCCTTTAGAGCTTTGAAAATTAAGCATACCTAATTTTAAAGTTCCTTTAAGGTGAGTCTATTCTTCGCACTTCTTCAGTCTATTTTCCCGTTTTCAGGGCTGACTGACTCCTCACAGAGGTGAAATTCCTGAGTGTTCTAATAATTTTCAATTTGAGTTTGGCCCCAGTGGGAATTGTCACCTGTGTCCCCTGTAGGTTCTGGGTCACGAAGGCTTCCCTACAGAGCATTTGGGATTGACTTCCGCTGGGGTCCCTGGAAACAAAAGGCCTGCAAGGGGAAGGGGGTGGAAGCGCAGGCCTGTGCGGAGCAGGGACCGGAACTGGGCTCTCTGCAGAAATGCAGAGCCAGGAAGGAAATGTCCATCCATGAAAGGGAGCTCCACCAGCAAAACCGCCCACCAGCCTGGGGACGCAGCTTGGGATCAGGGAGCTTGGGTGGAAACTGAATCACCCACGTGACACTGGAACCCAACCCTGCATTGCCCCGTCCTCAGAGTGAGGATACCCCAAGTCTGGAAACCGGGCCACACTGGTGACACTTGGATGAATCTGGCTGATGAGTATATGGAAGTTTGTTGTAACATTCTCTATTTTTTATGATTGTTCAAAATTTTTCATGATAAAAATGTTTATATTAAAAGTACTATAACAAGCGTCTATACATCTGGTCCCTAAACACTCTGCATCACTTGGCTTTAATTGCAGTTCCCACTCCAGTTTTTTGAGTTCAGCTCTTTGCTTCTGGCACCTGGGAATTTCCCTGTTAGCTTCAGCTTTCAAGCTCAGTTATGTAATTTAAAGATGTCTTCTTGGCATATTTTATCTAGGTGTTTTTTTTTTTTTTTTGAGACTGAATCTCGTTCTGTCACCCTGGGTAGGGTGCAGCAGCGTCATTGTAGCTCCCATTGCAACCTCAAACTCCTGGGCTCAAGCAATCCTCCTGCCTCAGCCTCCCGAGTAGCTGGGACTACAGGCATGCGCCACCACTCCCGCCTAATTTTTCTATGTTTAGTAGAGACCAGGTCTCACTCTTGCTGAGGCTGGTCTCGAACTCCCAAGCTCAAACGATCCTCCTGCCTCAGCCTCCGGAATGCTAGGATTAACAGACATGAGCCACCACATCCAGCTATTTTACCTAGCTTTGAGGAGGAAGGAGGGTTTCACACATCTACTCAATCTGACACACTGACCAGAAGTCCTTTCCCCAGAATAAACTCTAACTCATCCTTCAAAGCCCCACTCAAATGTCCCGTTCTCAGGGAAGTCTTCTCCACCTGCCACCAGCCAGAGCTAGGTGCACATGCTCTGTCATCCACTGTTCCCACAGTCCCTGTGTGCCTGCGTGGTGACTGAATAATACCTTTTCTGCTCCCACAGATAGAGGGAACCTACCTAAGGTCCGGGACTGAACCTGGGCAGAGCCCAGCACAGGGCCTGCCAAGCAGCAGGTTCAGTGACAGCTGCCCCTTTAGGTGTAGGCCACAAAAGATCCTGATCTCCCACAACAGCAAGACCCAAGAGCTGTAACCCTGCCGTGGGCTTTCACAGCAGCTGAGCTGTGCCTCCTGCGGGCGACTCGGGCCAGGCCTGAGCTGGCAGTCTGCAAGGGGGCTTCTGAAAGTGGGCTCTTCCCAGCCAGTTGTCGTGTCTGGTCCCGAGGGAAAAGAGCAGGGGCAGGCCCAGGCCTAACCCTCAGTCACCCCCCACCCTGCCTCCAGGCCCAGCAGCCCCTGGTGCCCACAAATAAGCAGGCAGCCCTGCTCTCAGCCCTGGCCCTTTGATCTGGGCGAGCACCAGCACCTGGCTGGCGCCCTCTGCCTGGCTCCGACCTTATCGGGCTTGGGAAGGCACAGGTGCCTGGGGCACAGGCCAATTAGGTGACTGCCTAGCTGCCCACTGGTCCAGCTTGACTGCCTTCTTGGCTCAGATGGCCGAAGGGACGCGCATGCCCTGGGATCCATCCCGCTGCACCACAGGTAGGCGGTAGGGTAAGGGCCACGGAGCAAGGACTGGCAGGCCTCTGACAGTGCTGGGAATTTCCAGCATGGCCCAGTGGCACCCACCCTAGGGACACCGAGATGCCAGACACTCGGTGGCAGCATGTGCAGAGGCCGGGAGTGGAGATCTCTCCGCCATGAGCCCTTACGCGAGCTGTTTGTGGCAAGTGAAGCTCACAAAAGGAGCCTGCAAGGTTACTTGGGAGAATCAGGGACATGATGCCTGTGGGTGACTTGCCCACTCGAGCCGGGTCACCAGGGAGAAGCAGGGACTGCATGGCCTCTCTCATGAGCCAAGAGGCCAGCTGGGACATAACCACTTAAAGAACCAGGGTGCTCGGACCCTCCACCTGCCTTGGGGCCAATTCCCCCTCCTAGGCCCCACTCCCTGGGAGGCTGTCTGGCCCTGACCTCGCTCACTGGGGGTTAAATTGAGGGGTGGCTCTGGGTAGAGCCTCACTCCAAATCAGCCAACAAGGCCAAGGCCAGGAGGTGATGAGGCTCAGGCCAGGTCCCCCATGACTCAGGGGCCAAGCAGGGTGGGGGCTGGGCAGCTGGGCTCTCTCCTGCCCTTTCCTTGCCAGCCTGGCAGCCCATCCGCCTCCCACACGCCCACCTGGCATGAAATCCATCTTCCCAGCTTAGGTGCTGGTCGCCACATGTGCAGAGCCCAGCAGGCCAGAAGGACATGTCTCAGGCCACAGGACAGGCTGGCTTGCTCTGTCCCAGCCAGGGAGGCCCAGGAAGGGGCAGGGGAGGGGGTTGGGCTCATGTCCGCCAGGTGCTGTCTGCCAGGGGACACCGGCCCACGCAGCTTTGCCCACCCTAGCAGACTCAGGCTTTGTGGAGCCCTAGAGCCACCATATCCCCATTTTCTGAGCTCCCAAGGCCCCTTCCAGCTGGCCTGGCAGGCTGAGTGGCTGTGGCATTCTGTGGACTCAGGAGGCATTGTGGTACTGGAATGCCACCTAGACAGGTCAAGCAGGTTCTTGGACAGCTCATTCCACCCCTCCCTCCTGGGAAGGCGCAGGCAGGGGAGGGGGGTTACCACTAGAATGCAGACCAGGGACCTTCTCCCACACATCTGACTGGGCCTCACAGCCAGACGGACTCCAGGGCCAAAGGCCCAGGGACAGGCAGGGACGGGGCCAGGGCCACACAGCAAGGCTGGGGCCAAGTCAGGACCAGGCCTCCTGCCCCAGCCCTGGGTTGCAGCACTAGAGTGCATCTCTGCCCAGGCCTGAGGTGTCCTGCTGAGGGCACAGCCTACACGGCCTCAGCTCCGCTCCCCCGGGCCATGTCGGGGTAGGGCAGGGACAAGGGAAACATGGTCCCCGCAGCGGGTTCTGATAGGCTAGGATAAGTGCCTAACAGCCTCCCACACTGCCCTGGCCCAACTTACACCTGGGGGACCCAGGTGCTGGCCCTGGCCACCCATCAGATGCTGGGCCCAGAGGAGAAGTGGGTAGGGAGCCTCAGGCCCAAATCTAGGCCAAGGATCCAGCTTCTCTGGAGCCACTCTGGGTCTGAGCAGGGGAGTTTTCACCTTGTCATCTAACAGGTGATTCCCAGGTTGATGGTGGTAGAAGGAATGCAGGGAGGGCAGGGGATGGGAACAGGGTCACCAAGGCTCTGCTGGTATTGCCCAACCCACTGGCTTAAAGAGTCCCCCTCACCAGCCTCAGGGTGGAACCCAGATCACCAGGTCCCAGTGAGGCCCCGAGACCCAAAGGAAGGGTCCCTTTCATGGGCTCCGGCTTTTGACCTATACTCTCATTTATTTCCCATACCCCCAGGACAGGTGTTACTCGTTTTGTTATGAGAAAAGAGGCAGAGGCTCAGAGAAGCGGTGGCAACAGTGGGTTTGGGATGCAAAGCCCATGCCCTGTCTGGGAGTCCAGGCTGGAGAGGAGAGACCGGGTAGACGCAGGGCCAACAGGAGGGAGACCCAAGATGCCAACGCCTGGGCAGGGGGCTCACCTGACTGCAGCAAGCCGGCGCCTCGGTCCTTGACCCCAAAGTGCTGCTGGATGTCCAGAAGGACGCCTGGAGGGAGACAGAGGTGCTCACTGGCCATGTCTGATGCCGGGGTGTCCACACTGCCCCACCCCACCTGGCGACCCTGGGCCAGCCTGGCCCCGTCTGCAGAACTCCCACCTTGCTGCGACCTCCACCCTGCACAGGTTGGCCAGACTTCCCTCCTGTCCCCAGTGGGGCCTTTCTTGCTCAGCCTGGGGACAGGATCCCACCCCTCACTCCGCACTGCAGGGGCCTGAGGGACAGAGATAGGAAAGGCTTCTCTGTGGTCACGCAGCCCGGTGGGCAGCCACACCTCCTACCTGCCAGCTGGGGCCTCTTGCCCACCTGTGGCCCAGCCTTGGATCGGGTGCTGGGACCTGAGCAGCAGACGTGGGCCCTGCCCTTGGGGTGACAACCAAGCCCACAGCCCAGAGAGCACTGGGCAGGCCTGAAAGCTGTAGGGAGCCCTCTGGCCAGGGAGGGGGCGGGGTGGCTCGCAGCAACACACAACGGCTCACCTGCACATGCGCCTGAACACACACACGTGCAAATACACACACTCATCCCAGCTGTCCTTGGGATGATAACCAGGACCCCCCATCTCCAGGCGCAGGAGCTGGGACGCAGAGGAAAGCAGGCAAGGCTCTGGGCCTGCTTCCCTGGGGGAAGCGGATTCTTTGGGGCCACACCTGCTCCCAGTCCCAGCTACCTCTGTTTTCTTTCCCATTAGGGCTATGCGTGTCAAGGCGGAGAACTGCAACACCTAGAAACCACCCACGGCTGCCAACAGACAGAGCTGCGACCGCGTGGTGGGGCTGGCAGGATCCTGGCCCTCTCACGGCTCTCAACCAGGACTCCTGACCTCGGTGGGACCTCGGGGGGCCTCCACCTCAACCTATCTCTGAGGACAGCAGGACCGATGGGCCACAGGCCAGAGCCACTATGCCCACCGCACATCCGCACTAAGAAGGGACAGGTGAGAAAGGAAGAGGAGACAGGGCCTTGCCCCTGGGAGCCCTCCATACGGGGGACAGAGGCCTTTGGGGAATGCCCAGAGGGAGGAGGTTCATCATGGTGATGACGACAGCATTAAAAATAATGACGGCTTGCACTATTGAGCATTAAATGCTTGTTTACTCCTCATACAGCCTTAGGAGGCTGGTACTCCTACCCCTTGGACAGATGAGGAAACTGAGACATAGAAGGTGAGACCATGTGTTCAAGGTCACACAACAGGAAAGTGGAGTGAAGTGGAGTCTCCGAGCACTGTATGAGGGTCCCATCCCACAGCTGGGGCTGGGGGCGCAAAAGGGGTGAGGAGGATGGAATGTCCCTGTCCCTCCTGAGACCCAGGCTGGGATGCTGAGTGATGTCCGGGGTTGCAGGGCCAGACTGGTCGATGTCCTCGCAGCCTGACAGCCCAGAGAAGCTGGCTCCCTCCTTGTTAACGCCCTGAGTGGATTCACCATAATTACCCATAATGAAGAGGCTGTGTGAGGCCCAGTTAATGACTTAATAACCCAGGCGGGCTGCGGCTTTGCCTGGAAGGCAGAAGCCAGGGGCCGGTCCCAGGCTCTGGATGGCAAGGCCACTAGTGGGACATGCGAGGTGCCCCGACCCAGCCTCAGAGTCCCATCAGGGCCTGCAGGCTGCAGGTTCAGCCCTGTGAACCCCACCTTCCAGCCAAGGTGCTCAGGATGCCACCATCCACCCGCACCCCCTCTCCAGGCACCCCAAACTGCTCACAGCCCGACCCATGCACCTCCTCTTCTGTCCTGGTACAACTTTGTCAGCTTGCTAATTCCTGCCACTCCTCCAAGTCCAGTCCAGACACCACCTGAAGCTCTAAGACATGAATTCATCTGTCACACAGCGCATTAGGTTTCGGAGGTGAGATTTCAAACCAAGTCTGTTGCCGAAAACCAAAGCGTATTCTCCGGCCGCACTGCCTCTGCATGCCTCAGAGGCCTCCAGCCCCCAGCCCAGCACACAGCTGGCCCACAGGGTCTGTCTGTGGGGTGGATGCAGAGACAGATGGGTGAGTGTCACCTCGTCCCCCTCTAGCAAGGCAGGGGCCATGAAGAGTCACCTCCAGGACCAGAACAGAGACTGTTGAGATTCTGGTGTTGGGTGGATGAAAGGATGCATGGAGTCATGAGGTGGCAGGCGGGTCCCCATCCACAGCTCAGAGGAGGGACATAGATCTGCAGGAAACACAGGCTCACTTTCTGGGAGGGAGGCCATGTCAAAAGTGGTCATGATGAAGGTGTCACATGTCCACAGCAAATCACAACACTCTCACTTCCTCCCTGCAGCACATCTCAGCCAACCAACTGGACACTTCCCCATCCATGACTTCGAGCACCAGTATTTGCCTCTGCCTCCAAGAAGCCTCCCTGGACTCCCTCTACCACACAGTGCTCCTGCTAGGGGAAGAGCATTTGTCCACATCTAGATGGGCATCTGAGGTCTCGGGGAAGTCCTGGGCAGTTCCCAGGACACAGGAAGTTTTGGATACTCCCAACCCACCACTCCCTGGCCCCTAGCCTTGGGTCCGAGGTCTTAGCTCTAGGAAAAAGTCAAGAGAGAACCTTCCCAGGGAGCACAGCCTCCTGCAGGCTGTGAGGCCCAAGGTCAGACCCTGTCTGAGCCTTTATGGGCTTGTTTTTCCTCTTCCGGGCCTGGAGGAGGCCACGGCCACGGGAGGGTGAGAGCCCGCTGCCCGCTGGCACAGGAAGCGTATGTCACAGCAGCTCGGCCGGTCGCCTCAGATTTTCCTCTGGGCTCCAGCCTGGCTCAGGCCCACACAGCCCCTCCCTCCTTTACCACAGCCTTATTTTTAGCCTCTTCCTGGAGGCTGAGGTTTGGTGGGTCACAGGACGGGCCTCACGCCCAGGAGCAGCCTCCCACAGCTCGGGCCAAGCCCACCCCACCAGCCCACCAGCCCTGGAGTGTGCAAGGTGGGGGCCACAGGCCTCTGCAGGCGGCCACCCCAAATCCACATCGACAGTCTTCCTCTGGGCACAGGGTCCTCATCCCCCAGGAAAATATTCTGCAACAGCAGCAGCACCTGAATTTTCTCATCCGTTGTCAACAGTGACACCCCTCCCAAGGCCCCCGGGGGCTCACCCCTTGTGCAGGGTGGTCCCTGCTCTAGGCCAACTGTCTCTCCCACCTCGCAGGGGCTGTGGCTCAGGCCCTGGCCCGGGCCTGTGTTCTCAGCTTCTCCTGGCTCCTGGCCCCTGCACCCCAACCCACAAACGTGTGCACATCTCTCACCCCGGCGGAGAGGACAACCTTGACTTGTCCCCTCTCCGGGCCGCTTCTTCCCTGTCTCCCCTCTATAGCTGAAGTTCTTAAAGTCCTTCCAAGTGCACCCCTCCATCACTCCCCTGAAACCAGCCCCACAGGTTCCGTCCTCCCTCTGTGTCCCAGCTGCTAGCACTGACGCCATGGCTCCCCACCCAGTCCCCATCCCCTGAGCGGCACCACTGCGGCACCCCAGCCAGACACCCTAGTGGTTCTCCATCCTCTCTGCCACCCAGCCTCCTCCCTGGGCTCCCTGCCTCCAGCCTCTGCCGGCCCACCTGCATCCCCCTGCAGCCTGACCTCACAGGCACTCACCAACCTCCTCCTGGGCTCCAGGGCCTGGGCTGGGGCTCTAGAGACCATAGGACAGTTTCCAGACTCAAGGAGCTCATGCTGTGGCCCAGTGGTCGTCAACTCTGGCTGGGCCTCGGAATCACCCATGAGTCCTTCAAAATCCACTGCCCCAGGCTCTGGTTCAGTAAAGCTAATGACAACATTAATGCACATATTAGCACATACGGGTTACTTATGACGTGCCCGATGCTGTTCTGAGAGTGTTAGCTCATTGAGTCTAGCTGCCTGGCAGCACCTAGCAGCTCCCCATTGCCACCTGGAATAGCCCAGACTTCTAGCATTGCCCTAACCCAGCTCTTCCCCCAACCACAGTGCCCCCTGCGCACGCTCGCGCGCGCACACACACACCCTAACTCCAGGCAAACAGCAATGCCCATAGTGGTGACCTTTCACCTCCCTGGACCTCCATATCTTCCTATGTAAATGCAGACACTGGGAAGATCAGCGATCCCCAAACCTGCCTGAGAGTCCCAATCACTTTTAGGGAGGGTGCTTGTGGGGCCCTCCCCAGATCGGCAGCATCACCCTCTCTGGAAGTGAGACCCAAGAATCTGTAAACACACTGCCCGGGTGACTGGAAACCACTGGCCAGGCTGATCCGAGCCCCTGTGACTGGCACATCCCAGGCTGCAGGCCTCCAAGCCTTAACTCTACCTGTTAAGATCAGCCGCATCCTCCAGGGCCCAGACCCAAGGTCACACCGACCTTGGATGCCTGTCCTCCCTCCTCTGAGGCTCGCGGTTGAAGTGGAGCCTGTAACCTCAAGGGCAGCCCCAGAGCTGGATGGACTCTGCCCCTGACGCGCCCGACCGTTTGGTCCCAGATGCTCATGGCGATGCCCTGTCACTGCTGGTTCCTCAGTAGCCCCCACAGGAGTGAGGTCCAGTTTCCAGGACCCCTGACCCTTTCCTCCCTCCTCCAGCAGGCACAACCTGCTGACATCATAGAGTCCTCAAAAGGCCAAGGTGTAAGGGGAAAATCCCACACTGACCTAAGAGCCTCAGCTCAGGCCAGCCTCAGATGCAAGGTCCCAATAGCGTGATCCTGAGGTCTCTTCCTGCCTAGTCAGCCGGGACAGGCCACCTGGTGCTCGAGCTTTTCCCCCACGTTCCCCCAAGCACAGTCATTATCACCCCATGTTCACCCTACCTCTCAGAGCAGCAGGCAACCAAGCTTAGTTCTCAAGAGCATGGCCTCCAGAACCAGACCATCTAGGTTTAAAGCCTGGCTTTTCCACCTTCTCTGCTGTGTGACCTTTGGCAAGTTACTTAACCTCTCTGTGTCAGCTTCCTCCTGTGTAATATGGCTTAATTTTAAGATCTGCTTCATTTCATACGGTTGTTATGAGGTTTAAGTAGGTCCATCCACGTAAAGTGTTTAGAACCGTGCCTGGCATATAGTATGCACTCAATAATGTCACAAATGTTATGGATCATTAAGTAGTGGGGCAGGACACAGCCCCAGCCATGACCCAAGAACAATGAGGATCTCCTACCTCAGCTTCCTTCTCTCTAAAATGGGAGCAGATGCCTGGAAAGACAAGGCCTAGGATGTGAAGGGGTTGGCCATGCTGCCATCAGCCAGGGGTCTCAGAGGGACCCCGGCCACTGTGTGGAGGCCTCAGAGCTGGCTCACTCGGGCAGTCCTACCCCTGCTCCTGCGCTCGGCCGCAGCTCCCGCCCTGGTAATTACAGAGGCCTGAGAGCCTGGCTCTGCTGACCTGGCTCTGGATGGCTAAGGCCGGGAAACCACAGCCTGGGCCCGCCGGCACCCACACCAGCCTAGGGACCCGGCCAAGGCAGTCCCTGAGCCAGGACCTGGGCTGTCAAGCAAACACACTCACAGTTGCCCCTGAGCTTCCACAGGGCAAGATGCCCCTCCCCACCCCCCGTCTGCCAGGGATAAGCTGAGTGACCCTCAGGACCACCTGGTTCCTACTCTGAGCCTCAGGTTGCCCATGTGAGAAGTGGCCCACGATCCTAAGGCATCCTTACTGGCTCCATTCCTGAATCTCAGCCAAATTCGTTCGACATGTGCCAGCCCCCCAGCCCCCACGCCACCCTACAAATCACTGTCAGGACAGCCTAGTGATCATCTCTACAGGGACCGTGAGGATTAGGCTGCCCCTTAGAAAAATACCCCTCCCCACCCAAGAGCCCTGCCCGCAGACCCCGCCAGCCTTAGAGAGGCAACACCCCCAGAGAGACCTCCCTCCTCCCCGCCTCATCTCTGTGCCCAGCGTGGGCGGGGCCAGGCAGCCCGGCCTCCGTCCTGTGGTTCTAGTCTATCATTTGGGGCCAGCTTTCCTGGAACCAGACCTTGCCTTAGCAATTTGGGGGCTTTGCGCAGCCCCTCCTTCCCCAGCTCAGCCTCCCCAGCCCAGCCCTGGCCTGGCCCAGGGACTCCCAAGACCACCAGGGGCCAGGGACAAGGTGGCCATAGCCTTATCACAGCCACAATGGCCACAGACAAAGGATGAGGCAGGGACACGGGGTATGGGGGGGGAGGATGGGAAGAGATAAAAGGCCTCAGAAGGGCTCAGCTCAGGCCCACAAACCCTCAGCCCTCTCCCAGTGTGCTGCTTCAGGAGCCGAGGTGGCCAGGGACGCTCGCTCCCCTTCTCAGATGGAAACTGACATTCAGAAGGTGAAGGGACAGAGGCTGCGAGACCAAGAGGCTGCAAGAGCCAGGCTGAGCCGACCTCCAAGGTGCAGACCTGGCCTGCGTTCCCACTGTCACCCCAACAACTCCCCCAAAAGAGCCTGCAACCAGTCCCCTCTCAATATCCACACCAGCTGCCGTCACATGGTCGCTAGGAATAGTCACATGACCAAGGAACACAGTCGCATCATGCTCTTTGCCTCCCAGAGCCCCATTCAGCTAATCCACAGGACAGTGAAGGGACCACAAAGACCCCACAGAACTACTGTGGGAGGGAAACCCTAGCCAGGGGTCCGAGAGGGCAGAGGACTGAGAGGCAGGTGGGAAGCCAGGACCCTTCCTACTTATTTCTTGCTATGATGTAAATGCTCTGTCCTCAGCCAAATCTCCCCCAGGGCGCCATTCGCCAACCTCCCCACCACCAGGAGAACACGAGGCTCAGAGTAGACCAGCACTCTGCTTCACAAGCCTCCCCGTGTGACCTGGGACCTGCCCTTTGCCTCAAGTGCCCTATCTGCAAAAGAGACAGGGCAAAGCCACCACTGTGCCCTCCTGAGTGTGTACAAGCCACTCTGCCCAGCTCGGGGGTGGGGCGGCCCCATTGTCAGGGCTGAGGACTGGGCAGACAAGGACTGCCACGGACCACTTCCTCCCATTTCCTTCCCGGAGACTGGAGGCCCCGAGGCTCATTGTGAGCCCTGGTCAGGACAAAAGGACAGCACCAGCCACCATCAGAGAAGCTCTGGCCTCAGCAACCTGGGCTGTCCAAACTTACCAATGCCCTTTCAGCCTAGAAGGATGTGCTTTGGGGTCAGGCAGGGCTGAGGAAACCCAACTCTGCCACTCAGCCAACTAGACCCAAGCCTGTGCCAGCCTCCCGTGCATGCTGGGGCCACAGATGTGACCAGGCTCCGCCTCTCAAGTCTGGAGGGAGGTGATGACCCTACACCAGGATGGGTGCAGTGATGGAGGCAGAACAGAGTACGGTTCGAAGCCAGGATTTAGGCAACTGGGTCAGCCCAGAGAACCGGGCAAGACTTCCTGGGGAGAGGGCAGAGCACTGCCGAGACCCACCAGGGGAAACTAAGGCTGGCTGCTGCAGCTCCTGGACATCCTGGGGAAGGGAGGTGAAGCAGATCCGGTGGCCAGAAGACCAGAGTTCCTGAGACCAAGTTCCAGTGCTACCCTTGGGAACAAGACCCTGACCACAGCAAGAGAGGGACAAAATCATCTATTGTGGATTCAGGGATCAGAGAGGATCAGGATCTGCTGTCACACAGCAAAGCTGGCAAAGTGTGGCAAAGCCAGGAGCCAGAAGCTCGCCCAGCAGACACTGCAGGCCTGCTAGGGAGCCCAGCCCCAGAGCCCAGCAACCAGGCCAGCGTTCTCTTGGCCTCCCTCACTCTCATCCCCCTCCTACCTGCAAGACGTCAGGACCCACATCCAGGCAGACACAAAAGCCGCTTCCTTTTGCAGAAGGGTCTGGGGAAGGGACGAGGGGCCCAGTGTCTCTAAGCAGCTCTGACTGGGGCAGCCTGACTCTCAGACCAGCTGTATGCCCTGCATCCCTGCAGCTGTCCTGCTCCATCCACAAAATGGGAAACTAAGGCACAGGCCGGGCTGTCCCAAATCAGGGTAGTGAGCTTCAAGGCACTTCCTCCGACAGGTCAATAGCACAGTGCAGGTGCTGGCAGAACCAGCCAGAAGGTGACTTGAGGAGGAAGCAGGAGCCAGGAAACGGGCAGCAGGCAGTTAGTCACGAGGGCGCTGGCACGGCAGGTCACCCTGCAGTTCGCCTGGGTGCTGACCCTGCCAGACAGGCACTGGGGATGCCCCACCCCTCAGAGCTTAGCTGAGGTTTCCCCACAGTGCAGATGCAGCAGTGGCCGGGACGGAGACATCTGCTGGGACAGGGTCACCGATAGGGCAGGGCAGAGGTGGTGTTTATCCCTCCAAGCGGCTATTCTTATTCAGAGAGACAGCCACGGAGCCACTAGGCCAGGGCCTGGCTTGACCCCTACCCACCCAAGTGACCCTGTAAAAGATGCTGGACCTCAGTTTCCCCATCTGTCAGCTCTGCGCAGACTCAACTGGGCAGACAAAAGACGTGCCAAGAGGAGGGTGAGCCCCAACCCGGCAGCCCCTCCTTCGGCACCCAGCTCAGCTGCTCGGGGAAGCCCCCAAGTCCCGCCAGGCTTGTGTCCCCAGGGCTGGGTCCCTGTGCTCATCTCTTCTGGGTTTCTGTTAGTGAGCAGTTGCCATGGATACCAGTCTCAGCTTCTCTGGCAGCAAAGGACTCCCCCAGGGCAGAGCTCTGCCTCTCCTCACCAGCCCCCACCCTGCCAGCTCCAAGTGCCCAGTCTGCGGGAGGCTGCATCAAAGGGAAAGAAAATGGGTCTCAGGCAGGGAACAGGTGCCCCAGAGAAGTTGGGGAAGGACTCGGTTCTCAAATAGTCACTCACCAACTAGGCCCAAGCCAGCTCCCTCTTGCCAGGCCTGATTCTAGGAGCAAAATGCTGCCACCTACACCCTCAGCTCTGCTTCCATGTTGCAGAGGGAGGAATCGATCCCCGGGCAGAGGCGGCTCTGGCACCAGAAGCACAGCTGGGGAGGGGTGCCTGAGACCCCCACCTGAGGGGCTCCCTTCTTCTCCTGACCTGGCAGCCAGGAGTGGGCTCAGAATGCAGAGTAGGTGGCTACTAGGCTGGGAGGGCCGTGGGAGCAGGAGCCACGTGCCCTAGGGGAGCTCAAACTGCCTGGGCTAAATTAAACTGAAATTCATCCGCCCAAAGGGCACTTGCCCTGCCCAGCAGAGTGTCTGAGTTTCCAGGCCAGAAGTGGGGGGCACGTCCCCACCTCCACCGGAGGCTCCTCTGGCTGGAAAGAACGCTGCACTGGGGTGTTCTGGCCCTGCTCCGCCCTGCCGCGTGACCTTGGGTAAGTGCCTTTGTTCTCGGGCAGCGGTGTCCCCATCTGCACGAGGGGGTGGAGGGTTTCTAGGCTACCTCAATTTCATCCAATTGAAGCAACGCGAGAACAGGAGCCTGCCCTCCTCACCTGGTTCTGAGGCCTGCTGCCCTCAGGGGGTTCTCATGAGGAGGAGGAGGGCCATAATTAGCTGGATCACCGGGTGGCGCTAGGAATGCTAGGGCATGGGCAGAAGCTGCTAGAATTCTCAGGATGGAGACCAGCCCCGGTGGAGAAGGGAGGGGTTCACAAAGGAGTCCTGAAAGGGACTGTCATAAACAGAAAAAAACAGGAAGGGCATCATGGCTGGGGGCACAGCTTGAGCAAGGGCATTAGAGAGAAGGCAGCTGACATTTGTGAAGCCCTCCTAGGAGTCTGGCCGTGGCTCAGGTGCTTTAGATACATTTTCATTCATTCCGCACAACCCGGAGGTGGAGGGGGGGAATTGTCACACAGAAGGCACAGGTGACGTGTTCAAGGTCACACAGCTGGCAAGCTGAAGAGACTGGACTTGAACTCTGGCAGCAAAAACTCTACACCTGCGCTGTCCACTCAGGTGGCCCCTAGCCGCTGTGACATTGCCGTGTGCCATGCATGTAAAACATACACCAGATTTCAAAGACTTGGTATGAAAAATTATGCAAAATACCCCATTAATAACT
This sequence comes from Avahi laniger, assembly GCA_963575035.1. Classification (NCBI taxonomy): domain Eukaryota; kingdom Metazoa; phylum Chordata; class Mammalia; order Primates; family Indriidae; genus Avahi; species Avahi laniger. Next base: position 24,458 of record CAUYSK010075617.1, read on the forward strand.
TTTATACTGTTTACATGTTGAAATATGTCAGATATATTGAGTTAAATAAAATACATTATTAATTAATTGGATCTATTTCTTCTACTATTTTAATCTGCCTACCAGAAAATTTGAAATTACCATGTGGCTTCCTTTTGGACAGAGCTGGTCCATACCATGGAAAAACAGATTTAAAGGACAGACAGATTTAAAGGTGAGTGGGAACTCCCTCCATCGCTGATGGGGGAGCTGGGGCCAGGTGGGCGGGAACATCAAAGGTGACTGAGCAGCCAAGTGTCCACATCCCCGCCTCTGTCCCCGCTGGGCCAGCCAGCAACAGGTGGACTCAGGCCTGGAAAGGAGCATTCCCCTGGCCCTAGCACAAGACACATCAACCATAGCAGTTGCCATAGCGATAGTAAATATTCCTAAAAACTAAAGTTGGGGAAGGGGGGATGGGGAAACCTACCATAGAGAGAGGGGTAGCCAGGCTTATCCGGAGAGGAAATCTGTGTATGCTGTGCCTTGGGGGCAGGGAGTGCATGAGCTCCTGCCCCGCGCCAGGACAGGGAGGGATGCACAGCCCAGGCGGGTGTTTGCACAGGGCTTTCCGGGCCTTCCTCCCTAACTGTCCCACACCCGTCTCAGCCAGCACGCCCCACCTCCCGTTACCACTTCACCAGAGATTTCCTATCTCGTTCCCCCATTCTGACAATCTAACTCTGGGACCCCAGTAGAGATGAGGGCAGATAAGCACCAGACCTCCCTGATCCCACCCTCTCCTGCTCTGCCCCTGGCAGAGCCAGTTCCCCTGAGAACATCAGAGGGGGTGGTCTGGGGCCGGAAAAAACAAGTTGGAAAGTATTACAGTGCCAGAAGCGGCACCATTCATTCCCTAGCTGGGAGAGGGTGGGGAGACCTCTTCCCAGGCACAGGCTTACTGGAAGATCTAACACCAGCGTTGCTGTTCACTTTCTGGGCCATCTCCGACAAGTGCTGTGCAGGGGCCTTGGCTGTCCTGCGTACAGAAGCCTATTTTGCACTGACTACAGGTCCCTGATACTCTCTGACCTGTCCCCACAGGGTGGCACTTAAGCTTTCAGGTCCCAGGCAGCATGAAGGGGTGCTCAAGATTCCTTCTCCCCAGACCAAAGTAGGAGTCTCTTAGGGACATCTCGACCCAGAAACTGATGGCACCGGTACCCACTTCCAGCTCCCTCCGGTGGGGGCATGGAGAGCCAAGGGGATTGAAAGCAGGAGGGGGGAAGGGGAGGCCTCTGTTGTCCCATGAGAGTTCTTCTCTCCACCAGACAGGAAACTCCACACAACAGAGGAGACTGAGTCCTGGAGAAGGGCACCCAGGTGGCATGTGGTTTATGCCACGCTCTCTTCTCTCAATGACCACCAAGTTCTCTATCCAAAAATTCCTCCTGCTCTCCCTCTTTCTTTCTCTTTCTTTTTCAGTAGCTCCTAAGCTGTGGTTAGGCAGGTTCTGGGCCAGCATGCCAGGGACACAGTGCTGCTGTCCTCCCCAGGGAGCCCCCACCTGTGCAACCTGGCCAGAGTCCTTTCAAGGTTGCACCATTCCCGACCACTAGCAGCTCGATCCAGAACAAGTGCCTACCCCTAGACCCCTAAGAAGCCGGGGAGGGGAGGCAGCAGAACAGAATTCCAGAACCACATTCATCCCCTAAAGGCCCAGGGATCAATCAACTCACAAAATAGACCCAAACGCAAGCTGAGACTGGCCCAAGGTCACACACCAAGCACATCAGGGGCAAATCTGGAACTAGAACCCAGCTGTTCTATCGACTCCAATCCCATCCCCAAGGCTGATTCCCAGAGAGCACACAGGGGTTGAGGCCAGCCCTCTCTAACCCCAGAGGCCCCAGCCCTACCCCAGGCCCCAAGCGCCATAGGGAGGGGGAGGCGTCTTCAGGCCAGCTGCAAACCGCATCCCGGGTCCCCAGGCGCCGCGGACCCGCCCCGCCCCTCCCTCCGCTCCCCGCAGCCCAGAGCCTTTGTCAGCCACGCGCTCACACACACAACCGCGCCGCCACGCGCGCACACACTCGGTCTCCCTAGCGCACACCCGCAAGAGGCGCGCGCACTCGCCGCACGCACGCAGGGGGGTGGAGGCAGCAGAGAAAGGAAGGAACTGACGGGCCACAGACGGACAAACAGCCTGGGCTGGGGGAAGGGGAGGAGAGGCCCGGGAACCTGCAGCAGGGGCTGGAGGGGGGCGCGGAGACAAGAACGCAGAGACGCAGAGGAGACTCTCGGAGAAGAGAACAACGGATGGGACGTCAAGGGCTGGCGAGGACACGCGGGCTACTCCAGGGGTGGGCACTCCTCCAACCCCTGGGCCTGGGTGTTGGGGTGGGGAATGTCTGGAAGGGACCCGTGGAGCACCGAGGCATCACTTGTCCAGTTGTGCCTGAGCACAGGGCTCTTAGGGCCCCCACGTAGGGCTTGAATATAGGGGGCCTGGAACCAAAAGCTCTCTGGGGTACCTCGAGGCGGGGGCAGGGGGAGGGCGGGGGAATCCTTGTCCTCGGGCTGGGTGGGGCACTTGCTCACCTGCCACGGTGTACCTGTCCAGGTAGTTGAGCACGTTGCCCAAGCTAAGGATGGCGGCGGCTGCCCCCCGCCCGCGGCCCAGGCTGGCCGGTTTGGGCTGCTGCGCGCCTGGACCCTTGGCAGCAGCTGCGCAGCCGGGGGTGCCGGGGGTGCTTGGGGGTCCGGACGGGGCACGCCTCACACTGCCCGACAGCGTCTGCACCTCATCGTCGGCGGCCGAGACTCCAGCGCCGCCTGCACCCCGCGCCCCGCAGCAACCGCTACCGCCGGCCCCTAGCTGCGCCCCCCGGCGCCGGCGCCGCCGCTCCGCGTCCGCCTCCTCCTCCTCCGCGCCGCCCGCCGCCGCCGAGGCGCATTCCAGGCACATCATGCCGGCCGGGATCGGGGCGGCGGGGGGCGCGGGGGGCGCGAGGCCCAGCTTGGGCCCGCTCAGTGCGTGCGTGCGCCGCGGAGCCGCCGCTGCACCATCCCGGCCGGGCCCCGTCGGCTCCTGCGCTCCGGCCCGGGCTGCGGCGCTGCCACCGTTCGGCCCGATGCGCCGCCGTCGCCGCCGCGGCTCTGACAGCTGCGGCCCGGCCCCGCCCACCAGGCCCGCGTCCAATCAGCTCCAGGCTCGGGCCACAGCCCCGCCCCGCACGTGCTGCCCCTTGGGGTAGCGGGGGGACGGGGCCGCAGCGCCCCTCCCGCCCGACTGGGGCGCAGGCACGCTGGAGCCTCGCGGCCGCGGAAGCCTGCAAGGAGCCGGAGGGGGTTTGCGCGGGGCTACGGGAAGGGAGTAGGGTTCTGGAAGCAGGACTCCCGGCACCTACTCAATACCCTCCACTTCGTCCCCACCACGGGCTGCCAGGAAGTGGGCTCCTGGCAGAGATTCTGGGAGAGGACGAAGGGCTTGCGCCTCCGGTATTTCGACAATCTGGAGAGAGGGGTCTCAGACGGTTAAAGTCAGGTGGCCTGTTGGAGAGACTGTGCCTCCAGCAGCTACTCTCACGCTCGGATATAAACAGTTCAGGGAGGGCTTGGTCCAGGATCCAGACCTCCACTAGGCATGGGAGACTGTGTTGCCCACCTCCCCAGGGAAGCCCACATCCAGGCCCCAACCTACCCCTGGACCCATTCTTGTGTGCCCTCCCAGACCCTGTGCCTGCCCCACAGAGTGGAGAGCCAGGGCTCTGACTGGGACCCAATAACAGGACGTTAAGAAGGGGCCTCCTCTCCTGAGGGGCCATGTCACCAAGCGTCAGACTTTCAGGTGTGTGCAAGGCCCTCGGTGGAAGACAGGAGTCTGGGTTCCAGCCTAGCTATGCTCTGGCGTGTGGCATGATTCTGGACAAGATGCCTGTTCTTTCCGGGTCTCAATTTCTTTATCTGGGGGTAGATAGGAGGATGGGGTTCAAACAGTGTGGAAGTCTATGAGTGGTCACCTCCCCTTGGTGGGGGTGGGGAAGCCCTGTCTTCTGTGGAGAGTGGCTGGGCAGCTTCTGTGTTCATCTCCCAGGGCATGGAAATGACCCATGACAAACATGTAGCTAGTCAGCGGCAGGGCTGGAGCTGCCTCGGGGCTCTGATGACATCCCCCAGGGCTGGGAGCTCGCTGCCCGCTGCAGGCTGCTCCAGACCCCACCTCCACGGGCAGGTGCCTTTCCTGAAGCTGTTGGCCACAGTGAGTCATGGCATAGCCAACGGGTGACGCAGCACAAGTTACCCCCCCCCCCGACTGCCTCTTGTGAGCAGAGTTAATCCCCAAGCTGGTGTTTCTTGGCGCCTTCGAGGTGTATTTTAAATTCTGCGAAGTGACTAAAAATATGCTTCAGCGTGCTGCGTATGAATGGCTGTGACGGAGGGTTAAGAAAACAGATTTCATTCTGAAAGTTGCCTGATGCTCTTTCCAGCTTGCTGAGCTCAGGCCTGCAAAGTCAGATGGGGGAAGTTCCCCTGGGTGGCCTGGGATGACAGGTGATTAACAGGCAAGGACAGAGCTAGGAGCTCCATGGGGCTGCAACCGGGCTCCAGCAGTGATCCTGGGTGACAGGGTGACAGTGCAGTGCCAGCAGGACAGCATCCTGTGGAAGGCTGCCCAGGTGTGGAACTGTGTCTAGTGGTGAAGGAGGCACAGCCATGGCTCTAAGCCCAGCCCCAAAGTCTCCTTCCCATACCCCAAAACTCCTCATCCTTTCAGCCACAGCCCGGCAGGACACTTTTAGCCCTTGACCAGAAAGGACAGCCTTCTCTTTCCATGGCCCTCCCTTTCTACCCTGGGTAGGTCCCAGAGCAGGGGAAGAGGGTGGAGTTTTGGGGGTTCTTTTAGGTTTTGTTTTCCTTTACTTTTTCTTTCTTTCTTTTTTTTTTTTTT